>JAIFAC010000288.1:0-129682 GCA_026545765.1 Plantago major | reverse complement strand
CACTCGAGAGATAAACAACACATCAAGAGTGGGATAATGTCAAGCGAAGAAGTCTATTAGAGATTTAAACAATACAGAGAAGGAGTAAGAGTATCACAAGCGAAGAACTCTACTTGAGAGTCAAACCACAAACATAAGGAGTGGGATAAACAACAAATGTAAAATTCTACTCTAGAGTTAAACACCTGATAAAGGGTGGGATAATTACAAATGGAGAAAGTCGATTTGAGATTTAAACAATACAAAAAGTAAGAGTATCACAAGCGAAGAACTCTACTAGAGTTAAACAATACACAAAGGAGTGGGATAAACAACAAATGAACAACACCACTCGAGAGATAAACAACACATCAAAGGTGGGATAATGTCAAGCGAAGAAGTCTATTAGAGATTTAAACAATACACGGAAGGAGTAAAGAGTATCACAAGCGAAGAACTCTACTTGAGAGTCAAACCACACATAAGTGGGATAAACAACAAATGTAAAATTCTACTCTAGAGTTAAACACCATATAAAGGAGTGGGATAATTACAAATGGAGAAGTCGATTTGAGATTTAAACAATACAAAAAAGGTAAGAGTATCACAAACGAAGAACTCTACTAGAGAGTTAAACAATACACAAAAGGAGTGGGATAAACAACAAATGAACAACACCACTCGAGAGATAAACAACACATCAAAGGAGTGGAATAATGTCAAACGAAGAAGTCTATTCGAGATTTAAACAATACACAGAAGGAGTAAGAGTATCACAAACGAAGAACTCTACTAGAGAGTCAAACCACAAACATAAGGAGTGGGATAAACAACAAATGTAAAATTCAACTCGAGAGTTAAACAACCTGACAAAAGGAGTGGGATAATTACAAATGGAGAAGTCGATTTGAGATTAAAACAATACACAAAAGGATTAAGAGTATCACAATCGAAGAACTCTACTTGAGAGTTAAACAATACACAAAAGGAGTGGGATAAACAACAAACGAACAACACCACTTGAGAGATAAACAACACATCAAAGGAGTGGAATAATGTCAAACGAAGAAGTCTATTCGAGATATAAACAATACACGGAAGGAGTAAGAGTATCACAAACGAAGAACTCTACTTGAGAGTCAAACCACACACATAAGGAGTGGGATAAACAACAAATGTAAAATTCAACTCGAGAGTTAAACACCATAACAAAGGAGTGGGATAATTACAAATGGAGAAGTCAATTTGAGATTTTAACAATACAAAAAAGGAGTAAGAGTATCACAAACGAAGAACTCTACTAGAGAGTTAAACAATACACAAAAGGAGTGGGATAAACAACAAATGAACAACACCACTCGAGAGATAAACAACACATCAAAGGAGTGGAATAATGTCAAACGAAGAAGTCTATTCGAGATTTAAACAATACAGAGAAGGAGTAAGAGTATCACAAACGAAGAACTCTACTTGAGAGTCAAACCACAAACATAAGGAGTGGTATAAACAACAAATGTAAAATTCTACTCTAGAGTTAAACAGCACAATAAAGGAGTGGGATAATTACAAATGGAGAAGTCAATTTGAGATTTTAACAATACAAAAAAGGAGTAAGAGTATCACAAACGAAGAACTCTACTAGAGAGTTAAACAATACACAAAAGGAGTGGGATAAACAACAAATGAACAACACCACTCGAGAGATAAACAACACATCAAAGGAGTGGGATAATGTCAAACGAAGAAGTCTATTGAGATTTAAACAATACAGGAAGGAGTAAGAGTATCACAAGCGAAGAACTCTACTTGAGAGTCAAACCACACATAAGGAGTGGGATAAACAACAAATGTAAAATTCTACTCGAGAGTTAAACAACACAATAAAGGTGGGATAATTACAAATGGAAGTCGATTTGAGATTTTAACAATACAAAAGGGTAAGAGTATCACAAGCGAAGAACTCTACTTGAGAGTTAAACAATACACAAAAGGTGGGATAAACAACAAATGAACAACACCACTCGAGAGATAAACAACACATCAAAGGTGGGATAATGTCAAGCGAAGAAGTCTATTAGAGATTTAAACAATACAGAGAAGGGTAAGAGTATCACAAGCGAAGAACTCTACTTGAGAGTCAAACCACAAACATAAGGTGCGGGATAAAGAACAAATGTAAAATTCTACTCTAGAGTTAAACACCTGATAAAGGAGTGGGATAATTACAAATGGAGAAGTCGATTTGAGATTAAAACAATACACAAAAGGATTAAGAGTATCACAATCGAAGAACTCTACTTGAGAGTTAAACAATACACAAAAGGAGTGGGATAAACAACAAACGAACAACACCACTCGAGAGATAAACAACACATCAAAAGGTGGGATAATGTCAAGCGAAGAAGTCTATTGAGATTTAAACAATACAGGAAGGAGTAAGAGTATCACAAGCGAAGAACTCTACTTGAGAGTCAAACCACACACATAAGGTGGGATAAACAACAAATGTAAAATTCTACTCGAGAGTTAAACACCTGATAAAGGTGGGATAATTACAAATGGAGAAATCGATTTGAGATTTAAACAATACAAAAAGGTAAAGTATCACAAGCGAAGAACTCTACTTGAGAGTTAAACAATACACAAAAGGTATGGGATAAACAACAAATGAACAACACCACTCGAGAGATAAACAACACATCAAAGAAGTGGGATAATGTCAAGCGAAGAAGTCTATTGAGATTTAAACAATACAGGAAAGGTAAGAGTATCACAAGCGAAGAACTACTTGAGAGTCAAACCACACACATAAGAGTGGGATAAACAACAAATGTAAAATTCTACTCGAGAGTTAAACACCTGATAAAGGTGGGATAATTACAAATGGAGAATCGATTTGAGATTTTAACAATACAAAGGAGTAAGAGTATCACAAGCGAAGAACTACTTGAGAGTTAAACAATACACAAAAGGATTGGGATAAACAACAAATGAACAACACCACTCGAGAGATAAACAACACATCAAAGGGTGGGATAATGTCAAGCGAAGAAGTCTATTGAGATTTAAACAATACAGGAAGGAGTAAGAGTATCACAAGCGAAGAACTCTACTTGAGAGTTAAACCACACACATAAAAGTGGGATAAACAACAAATGTAAAATTCTACTCGAGAGTTAAACACCTGATAAAGGTGGGATAATTACAAATGGAGAAGTCGATTTGAGATTTTAACAATACAAAAAGGTAAGAGTATCACAAGCGAAGAACTCTACTAGAGTTAAACAATACACAAAAGGAGTGGGATAAACAACAAACGAACAACACCACTCGAGAGATAAACAACACATCAAAGGGTGGGATAATGTCAAGCGAAGAAGTCTATTGAGATTTAAACAATACAGAGAAGGTAAAGAGTATCACAAGCGAAGAACTCTACTTGAGAGTCAAACCACACACATAAGGAGTGGGATAAACAACAAATGTAAAATTACTCTAGAGTTAAACACCTGATAAAGGGTGGGATAATTACAAATGGAGAAGTCGATTTGAGATTTTAACAATACAAAAAGGAGTAAAGTATCACAAGCGAAGAACTACTTGAGAGTTAAACAATACACAAAAGGGGTGGGATAAACAACAAATGAACAACACCACTCGAGAGATAAACAACACATCAAAGGTGGGATAATGTCAAGCGAAGAAGTCTATTGAGATTTAAACAATACGAGAAGGAGTAAGAGTATCACAAGCGAAGAACTCTACTTGAGAGTTAAACCACACATAAGGAGTGGGATAAACAACAAATGTAAAATTCTACTCGAGAGTTAAACACCTGATAAAGGAGTGGGATAATTACAAATGGAGAAGTCGATTTGAGATTTAATAAATACAAAAAGGGTAAGAGTATCACAAGCGAAGAACTCTACTAGAGTTAAACAATACACAAAAGGAGTGGGATAAACAACAAACGAACAACACCACTCGAGAGATAAACAACACATCAAAGGTGGGATAATGTCAAGCGAAGAAGTCTATTGAGATTTAAACAATACAGAGAAGGAGTAAGAGTATCACAAGCGAAGAACTCTACTTGAGAGTCAAACCACACATAAGAGTGGGATAAACAACAAATGTAAAATTCTACTCGAGAGTTAAACACTGACAATAAAGGAGTGGGATAATTACAAATGGAGAAGTCGATTTGAGATTAAAACAATACACAAAAGGATTAAGAGTATCACAATCGAAGAACTCTACTTGAGAGTTAAACAATACACAAAAGGAGTGGGATAAACAACAAATGAACAACACCACTCGAGAGATAAACAACACATCAAAGGAGTGGAATAATAATGTCGAAGCGAAGAAGTCTATTGAGATTTAAACAATACGAGAAGGAGTAAGAGTATCACAAGCGAAGAACTCTACTTGAGAGTTAAACCACACATAAGGAGTGGGATAAACAACAAATGTAAAATTACTCGAGAGTTAAACAACACAATAAAGGAGTGGGATAATTACAAATGGAGAAGTCGATTTGAGATTTAAACAATACAAAAGGATTAAGAGTATCACAATCGAAGTACTCTACTTGAGAGTTAAACAATACACAAAAGGTGGGATTAACAACAAATGAACAACATCACTCGAGAGATAAACAACACATCAAGGTGGGATAATGTCAAGCGAAGAAGTCTATTAGAGATTTAAACAATACTGAAGAAGGTAAAGTATCACAAGCGAAGAACTCTACTTGAGTTAAACCACACACATAAGGAGTGGGATAAACAACAAATGTAAAATTCTACTCGAGAGTTAAACAACACTGATAAAGGTGGGATAATTACAAATGGAGAAGTCGATTTGAGATTTAAACAATACAAAAAGGTAAGAGTATCACAAGCGAAGAACTCTACTTGAGAGTTAAACAATACACAAAGGAGTGGGATAAACAACAAATGAACAACACCACTCGAGAGATAAACAACACATCAAAGGGTGGGATAATGTCAAGCGAAGAAGTCTATTGAGATTTAAACAATACAAGAAGGAGTAAGAGTATCACAAGCGAAGAACTCTACTTGAGAGTTAAACCACACATAAGGAGTGGGATAAACAACAAATGTAAAATTCTACTCGAGAGTTAAACAACCTGATAAAGGTGGGATAATTACAAATGGAGAAGTCGATTTGAGATTTAAACAATACAAAAAGGGTAATAGTATCACAAGCGAAGAACTCTACTTGAGAGTTAAACAATACACAAAGAGTGGGATAAACAACAAATGAACAACACCACTCGAGAGATAAACAACACATCAAAGGTGGGATAATGTCAAGCGAAGAAGTCTATTGAGATTTAAACAATACAGAGGAAGGTAAGAGTATCACAAGCGAAGAACTCTACTTGAGAGTTAAACCACACATAAGGAGTGGGATAAACAACAAATGTAAAATTCTACTCGAGAGTTAAACACCTGATAAAGGTGGGATAATTACAAATGGAGAAGTCGATTTGAGATTTAACAATACAAAAAGGAGTAAGAGTATCAAGCGAAGAAATCTACTTGAGAGTTAAACAATACACAAAAGGAGTGGGATAAACAACAAATGAACAACACCACTCGAGAGATAAACAACACATCAAAGGCGTGGGATAATGTCAAGCGAAGAAGTCTATTGAGATTTAAACAATACAGAGAAGGGTAAGAGTATCACAAACGAAGAACTCTACTTGAGAGTCAAACCACACACATAAGGAGTGGGATAAACAACAAATGTAAAATTCTACTCAAGAGTTAAACAACCTGATAAAGGTGGGATAATTACAAATGGAGAAGTCGATTTGAGATTTAAACAATACAAAAAAGGGTAATAGTATCACAAGCGAAGAACTCTACTTGAGAGTTAAACAATACACAAAAGGTGGGATAAACAACAAATGAACAACACCACTCGAGAGATAAACAACACATCAAAGGTGGGATAATGTCAAGCGAAGAAGTCTATTGAGATTTAAACAATACACGGAAGGGTAAAGTATCACAAGCGAAGAACTCTACTTGAGAGTTAAACCACACATAAGGAGTGGGATAAACAACAAATGTAAAATTCTACTCGAGAGTTAAACAACCTGATAAAGGTGGGATAATTACAAATGGAGAAGTCGATTTGAGATTTAAACAATACAAAAGGAGTAATAGTATAACAAGCGAAGAACTACTTGAGAGTTAAACAATACACAAAAGGTGGGATAAACAACAAGCGAACAACACCACTCGAGAGATAAACAACACATCAAAGGGTGGGATAATGTCAAGCGAAGAAGTCTATTGAGATTTAAACAATACAGGAAAGGTAAGAGTATCACAAGCGAAGAACTCTACTTGAGAGTTAAACCACACACATAAGGTGGGATAAACAACAAATGTAAAATTCTACTCGAGAGTTAAACAACCTGATAAAGGTGGGATAATTACAAATGGAGAAGTCGATTTGAGATTTAAACAATACAAAAGGTAATAAAAGAGTATCACAAACGAAGAACTCTACTTGAGAGTTAAACAATACACAAAAGGAGTGGGATAAACAACAAATGAACAACACCACTCGAGAGATAAACAACACATCAAAGGGTGGGATAATGTCAAGCGAAGAAGTCTATTGAGATTTAAACAATGCACAGAAGTAGTAAGAGTATCACAAACGAAGAACCCTACTTGAGAGTTAAACCACAAACATAACGAGTGGGATAAACAACAAATGTAAAATTCTACTCGAGAGTTAAACAACCTGATAAAGAGTCGGATAATTACAAATGGAGAAGTCAATTTGAGATTTTAACAATACATAAAAGGAGTAGGAGTATCACAAACGAAGAAATCTACTTGAGAATTAAACAATACACATAAGGAGTGGGATAAACAACAAATGAACAACACCACTTGAGAGATAAACAACACATCAAAGGAGTGGGATAATGTCAAACGAAGAAGTCTATTCGAGATTTAAACAATACAGAGAAGGGTAAGAGTATCACAAGCGAAGAACTCTACTTGAGAGTAAACCACACACATAAGAATTGGGATAAACAACAAATGTAAAATTCTACTCGAGAGTTAAACAACCTGATAAAGGGTGGGATAATTACAAATGGAAGTCGATTTGAGATTTAAACAATACAAAAGGAGGTAATAAAGTATCACAAGCGAAGAACTCTACTTGAGTTAAACAATACACAAAGGAGTGGGATAAACAACAAATGAACAACACCACTCGAGAGATAAACAACACATCAAAGGTGGGATAATGTCAAGCGAAGAAGTCTATTGAGATTTAAACAATACAGGAAGGAGTAAGAGTATCACAAGCGAAGAACTCTACTTGAGAGTTAAACCACACATAAAGTGGGATAAACAACAAATGTAAAATTCTACTCGAGTTAAACAACACAATAAAGGTGGGATAATTACAAATGGAGAAGTCGATTTGAGATTTAAACAACACAGGGTAAAAAGTAATAGTATCAAGCGAAGAACTCTACTTGAGAGTTAAACAATACACAAAGGAGTGGGATAAACAACAAATGAACAACACCACTCGAGAGATAAACAACACATCAAAGGTGGGATAATGTCAAGCGAAGAAGTCTATTGAGATTTAAACAATACAGAGAAGGAGTAAGAGTATCACAAGCGAAGAACTACTTGAGAGTTAAACCACACACATAAAGTGGGATAAACAACAAATGTAAAATTCTACTCAGAGTTAAACAACCTGATAAAGGGTGGGATAATTACAAATGGAGAAGTCGATTTGAGATTTAAACAACACATCGGAGGGTAATAGTATAACAAGCGAAAAACTCTACTTGAGAGTTAAACAATACACAAAAGTGGGATAAACAATAAATGAACAACACCACTCGAGAGATAAACAACACATCAAAGGGTGGGATAATGTCAAAGCGAAAGTCTATTGAGATTTAAACAATACTGAGAAGGAGTAAAGAGTATCACAAGCGAAGAACTCTACTTGAGAGTTAAACCACACACATAAGAGTGGGATAAACAACAAATGTAAAATTCTACTCGAGTTAAACAACCTGATAAAGGTGGGATAATTACAAATGGAGAAGTCGATTTGAGATTTAAACAATACAAAAAGGGTAATAGTATAACAAGCGAAGAACTCTACTTGAGAGTTAAACAATACACAAAAGGAGTGGGATAAACAACAAGCGAACAACACCACTCGAGATAAACAACACATCAAAGGTGGGATAATGTCAAGCGAAGAAGTCTATTGAGATTTAAACAATACAGAGAAGGAGTAAGAGTATCACAAACGAAGAACTCTACTTGAGAGTTAATCCACACACATAAGGAGTGGGATAAACAACAAATGTAAAATTCTACTCGAGAGTTAAACAACCTGATAAAGGTGGGATAATTACAAATGGAGAAATCGATTTGAGATTTAACAATACAAAAAAGGAGTAAAGTATCACAAGCGAAAAACTCTACTTGAGAGTTAAACAATACACAAAGGAGTGGGATAAACAACAAGCGAACAACACCACTCGAGAGATAAACAACACATCAAAGGTGGGATAATGTCAAGCGAAGAAGTCTATTGAGATTTAAACAATACTGAAGGAAGGTAAGAGTATCACAAACGAAGAACTCTACTTGAGAGTTAAACCACACAAATAAGGAGTGGGATAAACAACAAATGTAAAATTCTACTCGAGTTAAACAACACAATAAAGGTGGGATAATTACAAATGGAGAAGTCGATTTGAGATTTAAACAATACAAAAAGGAGTAATAAAGTAACAAGCGAAAGAACTCTACTTGAGAGTTAAACAATACACAAAAAGTGGGATAAACAACAAATGAACAACACCACTGAGAGATAAACAACACATCAAAGGTGGGATAATGTCAAGCGAAGAAGTCTATTGAGATTTAAACAATACTGAGAAGGAGTAAAGTATCACAAGCGAAGAACTCTACTTGAGAGTTAAACCACACACATAAGGAGTGGGATAAACAACAAATGTAAAATTCTACTAGAGTTAAACAACACAATAAAGGTGGGATAATTACAAATGGAGAAGTCGATTTGAGATTTAAACAACACAAAGGAGGGTAATAAAATAACAAGCGAAGAACTACTTGAGTTAAACAATACACAAAAAGTGGGATAAACAACAAGCGAACAACACCACTCGAGATAAACAACACATCAAAGGTGGGATAATGTCAAGCGAAGAAGTCTATTGAGATTTAAACAATACAGAGAAGGAGTAAAGAGTATCACAAGCGAAGAACTCTACTTGAGAGTTAAACCACACATAAGAGTGGGATAAACAACAAATGTAAAATTCTACGAGAGTTAAACAACTGATAAAAGTGGGATAATTACAAATGGAGAAGTCGATTTGAGATTTAAACAACACAAAAAGGTAATAAAATAACAAGCGAAAAACTCTACTTGAGAGTTAAACAATACACAAAGAGTGGGATAAACAACAAGCGAACAACACCACTCGAGATAAACAACACATCAAAGGGTGGGATAATGTCAAGCGAAGAAGTCTATTAGAGATTTAAACAATACAGGAGAAGGTAAGAGTATCACAAGCGAAGAACTCTACTTGAGAGTTAAACCACACACATAGAGTGGGATAAACAACAAATGTAAAATTCTACTCGAGAGTTAAACAACACAATAAAGGGTGGGATAATTACAAATGGAGAAGTCGATTTGAGATTTAAACAACACAAAAAAAGGTAATAAAATAACAAGCGAAAAACTCTACTTGAGAGTTAAACAATACACAAAAGAGTGGGATAAACAACAAGCGAACAACACCACTCGAGAGATAAACAACACATCAAAGGTGGGATAATGTCAAGCGAAGAAGTCTATTGAGATTTAAACAATACAGAGAAGGGTAAGAGTATCACAAGCGAAGAACTCTACTTGAGAGTTAAACCACACACATAAGGAGTGGGATAAACAACAAATGTAAAATTCTACTCGAGAGTTAAACAACCTGATAAAGGAGTGGGATAATTACAAATGGAGAAGTCGATTTGAGATTTAAACAACACAAAAGGGTAATAAAATAACAAGCGAAAAACTCTACTTGAGAGTTAAACAATACACAAAGAGTGGGATAAACAACAAGCGAACAACACCACTCGAGAGATAAACAACACATCAAAGGTGGGATAATGTCAAGCGAAGAAGTCAATTATAGATTTAATCAATACAGAGAAGATGTAAGAGTATCACAAACGAAGAACTCTACTTTAGAGTTAAACCACACACATAAGGAGTGGGATAAACAACAAATGTAAAATTCTACTCGAGAGTTAAACAACACAATAAAGGAGTGGGATAATTACAAATTGAGAAGTCGATTTGAGATTTAAACAACACAAAAAGGGTAATAAAATAACAAGCGAAAAACTCTACTTGAGAGTTAAACAATACACAAAGGTGGGATAAACAACAAGCGAACAACACCACTCGAGAGATAAACAACACATCAAAGGTGGGATAATGTCAAGCGAAGAAGTCTATTGAGATTTAAACAATACGAGAAAGTAAGAGTTTCACAAGCGAAGAACTCTACTTGAGAGTTAAACCACACACATAAGGAGTGGGATAAACAACAAATGTAAAATTCTACTCGAGAGTTAAACAACCTGATAAAAGGTGGGATAATTACAAATGGAGAAGTCGATTTGAGATTTAAACAACACATCGGAGGGTAATAAAATAACAAGCGAAAAACTCTACTTGAGAGTTAAACAATACACAAAGGAGTGGGATAAACAACAAGCGAACAACACCACTCGAGAGATAAACAACACATCAAAGGTGGGATAATGTCAAGCGAAGAAGTCATTGAGATTTAAACAATACTGAGAAGGAGTAAAGAGTATCACAAACGAAGAACTCTACTTGAGCGTGAAACCACACACATAAGGAGTGGGATAAACAACAAATGTAAAATTCTACTCGAGAGTTAAACAACCTGATAAAGAGTGGGATAATTACAAATGGAAATCGATTTGAGATTTAAACAACACAAAAAGGGTAATAAAATAACAAGCGAAAACTCTACTTGAGAGTTAAACAATACACAAAAGAGTGGGATAAACAACAAGCGAACAACACCACTCGAGATAAACAACACATCAAAGGTGGGATAATGTCAAGCGAAGAAGTCTATTGAGATTTAAACAATACGAGAAGGACTAAGAGTGTCACAAACGAAGAACTCTATTTGAGAGTTAAACCACACACATAAGGAGTGGGATAAACAACAAATGTAAAATTCTACTCGAGAGTTAAACAACACACTAAAGGTGGGATAATTACAAATGGAGAAGTCGATTTGAGATTTAAACAACACAAAAGGTAATAAAATAACAAGCGAAAAACTCTACTTGAGAGTTAAACAATACACAAAGAGTGGGATAAACAACAAGCGAACAACACCACTCGAGAGATAAACAACACATCAAAGGTGGGATAATGTCAAGCGAAGAAGTCTATTGAGATTTAAACAATACTGAGGAAGGGTAAGAGTATCACAAGCGAAGAACTCTACTTGAGAGTTAAACCACACACATAAGAGTGGGATAAACAACAAATGTAAAATTCTACTCGAGAGTTAAACAACCTGATAAAGAGTGGGATAATTACAAATGGAGAAGTCGATTTGAGATTTAAACAACACATCGGAGGTAATAAAATAACAAGCGAAAAACTCTACTTGAGAGTTAAACAATACACAAAAGGTGGGATAAACAACAAGCGAACAACACCACTCGAGAGATAAACAACACATCAAAGGTGGGATAATGTCAAGCGAAGAAGTCTATTGAGATTTAAACAATACGAGAAGGGTAAGAGTATCACAAGCGAAGAACTCTACTTGAGCGTTAAACCACACACATAAGGAGTGGGATAAACAACAAATGTAAAATTCTACTCGAGAGTTAAACAACCTGATAAAGGTGGGATAATTACAAATGGAGAAGTCGATTTGAGATTTAAACAACACATCGGAGGGTAATAAAATAACAAGCGAAAAACTCTACTTGAGAGTTAAACAATACACAAAAAGAGTGGGATAAACAACAAACGAACAACACCACTCGAGAGATAAACAACACATCAAAGGTGGGATAATGTCAAGCGAAGAAGTCTATTGAGATTTAAACAATACTGAGAAGGAGTAAGAGTATCACAAGCGAAGAACTCTACTTGAGAGTTAAACCACACACATAAGAGTGGGATAAACAACAAATGTAAAATTCTACTCGAGAGTTAAACAACCTGATAAAGGTGGGATAATTACAAATGGAGAAGTCGATTTGAGATTTAAACAACATCGGAGGGTAATAAAATATAACAAGCGAAAAACTCTACTTGAGAGTTAAACATTACACAAAAGGAGTGGGATAAACAACAAACGAACAACACCACTCGAGATAAACAACACATCAAAGGTGGGATAATGTCAAGCGAAGAAGTCTATTGAGATTTAAACAATACGAGAAGGTAAGAGTATCACAAGCGAAGAACTCTACTTGAGAGTTAACCACACACGTAAGGAGTGGGATAAACAACAAATGTAAAATTCTACTCGAGTTAAACAACCTGATAAAGGTGGGATAATTACAAATGGAGAAGTCGATTTGAGATTTAAACAACACATCGGAGGGTAATAAAATAACAAGCGAAAAACTCTACTTGAGAGTTAAACAATACACAAAAGGTGGGATAAACAACAAGCGAACAACACCACTCGAGAGATAAACAACACATCAAAGGTGGGATAATGTCAAGCGAAGAAGTCTATTGAGATTTAAACAATACAGAGAAGGTAAGAGTATCACAAGCGAAGAACTCTACTTGAGAGTTAAACCACACACATAAGGAGTGGGATAAACAACAAATGTAAAATTCTACTCGAGAGTTAAACAACCTGATAAAGAGTGGGATAATTACAAATGGAGAAGTCGATTTGAGATTTAAACAACACATCGGAGGGTAATAAAATAACAAGCGAAAAACTCTACTTGAGTTAAACAATACACAAAAGAGTGGGATAAACAACAAGCGAACAACACCACTCGAGATAAACAACACATCAAAGGTGGGATAATGTCAAGCGAAGAAGTCTATTGAGATTTAAACAATACCTGAGAAGGTAAGAGTATCACAAGCGAAGAACTCTACTTGAGAGTTAAACCACACACATAAGGTGGGATAAACAACAAATGTAAAATTCTACTCGAGAGTTAAACAACCTGATAAAGGAGTGGGATAATTACAAATGGAGAAATCGATTTGAGATTTAAACAACACATCGGAGGGTAATAAAATAACAAAGAAAACTACTTGAGAGTTAAACAATACACAAAAGGATAAATACAAAACACAACCAAACAACAACAAGAGAGAAAACAAACACAAAAGGGGGGAAATGTCATGCGAAGAAATACATTGAGATTTAAACAAGAAGGAGTATCACAAGCGAAGAACTCTACTTGAGAGTTAAACCACACACATAAGAGTGGGATAAACAACAAATGTAAAATTCTAGAGAGTTAAACAACCTGATAAAGGGTGGGATAATTACAAATGGAAGTCGATTTGAGATTTAAACAACACATCGGAGGGTAATAAAATAACAAGCGAAAACTCTACTTGAGAGTTAAACAATACACAAAAGGAGTGGGATAAACAACAAGCGAACAACACCACTCGAGAGATAAACAACACATCAAAGGTGGGATAATGTCGAACGAAGAAGTCTATTGAGATTTAAACAATACAGGAAGGGTAAGAGTATCACAAGAACTCTACTTGAGAGTTAAACCACACATAAGAGTGGGATAAACAACAAATGTAAAATTCTACTAGAGTTAAACAACCTGATAAAGGTGGGATAATTACAAATGGAAATCGATTTGAGATTTAAACAAAACATCGGAGGGGTAATAAAATAACAAACGAAAAACTCTACTTGAGAGTTAAACAATACGCAAAAGGAGTGGGATTAACAACAAACGAACAACACCACTCGAGAGATAAACAACACATCAAAGGAGTGGGATAATGTCAAACGAAGAAGTCTATTCGAGATTTAAACAATACAGAGAAGGAGTAAGAGTATCACAAACGAAGAACTCTACTCGAGAGTTAAACCACACACATAAGGAGTGGGATAAACAACAATTGTAAGATTCTACCTGAGAGTTAAACAACACAATAAATGAGTGGGATAATTACAAATGGAGAAGTCAATTTGAGATTTAAACAACACATCGGAGGGGTAATAAAATAACAAACGAAAAACTCTACTTGAGAGTTAAACAATACACAAAAGGAGTGGGATAAACAACAAACGAACAACACCACTCGAGAGATAAACAACACATCAAAGGAGTGGGATAATGTCAAACGAAGAAGTCTATTCGAGATTTAAACAATACAGAGAAGGAGTAAGAGTATCACAAACGAAGAACTCTACTTGAGAGTTAAACCACACACATAAGGAGTGGGATAAACAACAAATGTAAAATTCTACCCGAGAGTTAAACAACACAATAAAGGAGTGGGATAATTACAAATGGAGAAGTCAATTTGAGATTTAAACAACACATCGGAGGGGTAATAAAATAACAAACGAAAAACTCTACTTGAGAGTTAAACAATACACAAAGGAGTGGGATAAACAACAAGCGAACAACACCACTCGAGAGATAAACAACACATCAAAGGTGGGATAATGTCAAGCGAAGAAGTCTATTGAGATTTAAACAATACAGAGAAGGAGTAAGAGTATCACAAGCGAAGAACTCTACTTGAGAGTTAAACCACACACATAAGGAGTGGGATAAACAACAAATGTAAAATTCTACCGAGAGTTAAACAACCTGAATAAAGGTGGGATAATTACAAATGGAGAAGTCGATTTGAGATTTAAACAACACATCGGAGGGTAATAAAATAACAAGCGAAAAACTCTACTTGAGAGTTAAACAATACACAAAAGTGGGATAAACAACAAGCGAACAACACCACTCGAGAGATAAACAACACATCAAAGGTGGGATAATGTCAAGCGAAGAAGTCTATTGAGATTTAAACAATACCTGAGAAGGAGTAAGAGTATCACAAGCGAAGAACTCTACTTGAGAGTTAAACCACACACATAAGGAGTGGGATAAACAACAAATGTAAAATTCTACTCGAGAGTTAAACAACACAATAAAGGTGGGATAATTACAAATGGAGAAGTCGATTTGAGATTTAAACAACATCGGAGGTAATAAAATAACAAGCGAAAAACTCTACTTGAGAGTTAAACAATACCAAAAAGAGTGGGATAAACAACAAGCGAACAACACCACTCGAGAGATAAACAACACATCAAAGGTGGGATAATGTCAAGCGAAGAAGTCTATTAGAGATTTAAACAATACGAGAAGGAGTAAGAGTATCACAAGCGAAGAACTCTACTTGAGAGTTAAACCACACACATAAGGAGTGGGATAAACAACAAATGTAAAATTCTACTCGAGAGTTAAACAACACTGATAAAGGTGGGATAATTACAAATGGAGAAGTCGATTTGAGATTTAAACAACACATCGGAGGGTAATAAAATAACAAGCGAAAAACTCTACTTGAGAGTTAAACAATACACAAAAGGTGGGATAAACAACAAGCGAACAACACCACTCGAGAGATAAACAACACATCAAAGGTGGGATAATGTCAAGCGAAGAAGTCTATTGAGATTTAAACAATACAGAAGGAGTAAGAGTATCACAAGCGAAGAACTCTACTTGAGAGTTAAACCACACACATAAGGAGTGGGATAAACAACAAATGTAAAATTCTACTCGAGTTAAACAACCTGATAAAGAGTGGGATAATTACAAATGGAGAAGTCGATTTGAGATTTAAACAACACATCGGAGGGTAATAAAATAACAAGCGAAAAACTCTACTTGAGTTAAACAATACACAAAAGGTGGGATAAACAACAAGCGAACAACACCACTCGAGAGATAAACAACACATCAAAGGGTGGGATAATGTCAAGCGAAGAAGTCTATTGAGATTTAAACAATACAGAGAAAGGTAAGAGTATCACAAGCGAAGAACTCTACTTGAGAGTTAAACCACACATAAGGAGTGGGATAAACAACAAATGTAAAATTCTACCGAGAGTTAAACAACACAATAAAGGTGGGATAATTACAAATGGAGAAGTCGATTTGAGATTTAAACAACACATCGGAGGTAATAAAATAACAAGCGAAAAACTCTACTTGAGAGTTAAACAATACACAAAAGGAGTGGGATAAACAACAAGCGAACAACACCACTCGAGAGATAAACAACACATCAAAGGTGGGATAATGTCAAGCGAAGAAGTCTATTGAGATTTAAACAATACCTGAGAAGGGTAAGAGTATCACAAGCGAAGAACTCTACTTGAGAGTTAAACCACACACATAAGAGTGGGATAAACAACAAATGTAAAATTCTACTCGAGAGTTAAACAACACAATAAAGGTGGGATAATTACAAATGGAGAAGTCGATTTGAGATTTAAACAACACATCGGAGGGTAATAAAATAACAAGCGAAAAACTCTACTTGAGAGTTAAACAATACACAAAAGGAGTGGGATAAACAACAAGCGAACAACACCACTCGAGAGATAAACAACACATCAAAGGGTGGGATAATGTCAAGCGAAGAAATCTATTAGAGATTTAAACAATACTGAGAAGGAGTAAGAGTATCACAAGCGAAGAACTCTACTTGAGAGTTAAACCACACACATAAGGAGTGGGATAAACAACAAATGTAAAATTCTACTCGAGAGTTAAACAACCTGATAAAAGGTGGGATAATTACAAATGGAGAAGTCGATTTGAGATTTAAACAACACATCGGAGGGTAATAAAATAACAAGCGAAAACTCTACTTGAGAGTTAAACAATACACAAAGAGTGGGATAAACAACAAGCGAACAACACCACTCGAGAGATAAACAACACATCAAAGGAGTGGGATAATGTCAAGCGAAGAAGTCTATTGAGATTTAAACAATACAGAGAAGGAGTAAGAGTATCACAAGCGAAGAACTCTACTTGAGAGTTAAACCACACACATAAGGAGTGGGATAAACAACAAATGTAAAATTCTACTAGAGTTAAACAACACAATAAAGGTGGGATAATTACAAATGGAGAAGTCGATTTGAGATTTAAACAACACATCGGAGGGTAATAAAATAACAAGCGAAAAACTCTACTTGAGAGTTAAACAATACACAAAAGGGGTGGGATAAACAACAAGCGAACAACACCACTCGAGATAAACAACACATCAAAGGTGGGATAATGTCAAGCGAAGAAGTCTATTGAGATTTAAACAATACTGAGAAGGAGTAAGAGTATCACAAGCGAAGAACTCTACTTGAGAGTTAAACCACACACATAAGGAGTGGGATAAACAACAACTGTAAAATTCTACTAGAGTTAAACAACCTGAATAAAGGTGGGATAATTACAAATGGAGAAGTCGATTTGAGATTTAAACAACACATCGGAGGGTAATAAAATAACAAGCGAAAAACTCTACTTGAGAGTTAAACAATACACAAAAGGAGTGGGATAAACAACAAGCGAACAACACCACTCGAGAGATAAACAACACATCAAAGGTGGGATAATGTCAAGCGAAGAAGTCTATTGAGATTTAAACAATACGAGAAGGAGTAAGAGTATCACAAGCGAAGAACTCTACTTGAGAGTTAAACCACACACATAAGGAGTGGGATAAACAACAAATGTAAAATTCTACTCGAGAGTTAAACAACACAATAAAGGTGGGATAATTACAAATGGAGAAGTCGATTTGAGATTTAAACAACACATCGGAGGGTAATAAAATAACAAGCGAAAAACTCTACTTGAGAGTTAAAGAATACACAAAAGAAGTGGGATAAACAACAAGCGAACAACACCACTCGAGATAAACAACACATCAAAGGTGGGATAATGTCAAGCGAAGAAGTCTATTAGAGAGATTTAAACAATACAGAGAAGGGTAAGAGTATCACAAGCGAAGAACTCTACTTGAGAGTTAAACCACACACATAAGGAGTGGGATAAACAACAAATGTAAAATTCTACTCGAGAGTTAAACAACACAATAAAGGGTGGGATAATTACAAATGGAGAAGTCGATTTGAGATTTAAACAACACATCGGAGGGTAATAAAATAACAAGCGAAAAACTACTTGAGAGTTAAACAATACACAAAAAAGGTGGGATAAACAACAAGCGAACAACACCACTCGAGATAAACAACACATCAAAGGTGGGATAATGTCAAGCGAAGAAGTCTATTGAGATTTAAACAATACACAGAACGAGTAAGAGTATCACAAACGAAGATCTCTACTTGAGTGTTAAACCACACACATAAGGAGTGGGATAAACAACAAATGTAAAATTCTACTCGAGAGTTAAACAACCTGATAAAGGTGGGATAATTACAAATGGAGAATCGATTTGAGATTTAAACAACACATCGGAGGGTAATAAAATAACAAGCGAAAAACTCTACTTGAGAGTTAAACAATACACAAAAGGTGGGATAAACAACAAGCGAACAACACCACTCGAGAGATAAACAACACATCAAAGGTGGGATAATGTCAAGCGAAGAAGTCTATTGAGATTTAAACAATACCTGAGAGGAGTAAGAGTATCACAAATGAAGAACTCTACTTGAGAGTTAAACCACACACTTAAGGAGTGGGATAAGCAACAAATGTAAAATTCTACTCGAGAGTTAAACAACCTGAATAAAGGAGTGGGATAATTACAAATGGAGAAGTCGATTTGAGATTTAAACAACACATCGGAGGGTAATAAAATAACAAGCGAAAAACTCTACTTGAGAGTTAAACAATACACAAAAGGTGGGATAAACAACAAGCGAACAACACCACTCGAGAGATAAACAACACATCAAAGGTGGGATAATGTCAAGCGAAGAAGTCTATTGAGATTTAAACAATACTGAGAAGGAGTAGAGTATCACAAACGAAGATCTCTACTTGAGTGTTAAACCACACACATAAGGACTGGGATAAACAACAAATGTAAAATTCTACTCGAGAGTTAAACAACACAATAAAGGAGTGGGATAATTACAAACGGAGAAGTCAATTTGAGATTTAAACAACACATCGGAGGGTAATAAAAAAACAAACGAAAAACTCTACTTGAGAGTTAAACAATACACAAAAAGTGGGATAAACAACAAGCGAACAACACCACTCGAGAGATAAACAACACATCAAAGGTGGGATAATGTCAAGCGAAGAAATCTATTAGAGATTTAAACAATACAGAAGAAGGTAAGAGTATCACAAGCGAAGAACTCTACTTGAGAGTTAAACCACACACATAAGAGTGGGATAAACAACAAATGTAAAATTCTACTCGAGAGTTAAACAACACAATAAAGGAGTGGGATAATTACAAATGGAGAATCGATTTGAGATTTAAACAACACATCGGAGGGTAATAAAATAACAAGCGAAAAACTCTACTTGAGAGTTAAACAATACACAAAGAGTGGGATAAACAACAAGCGAACAACACCACTCGAGAGATAAACAACACATCAAAGGGTGGGATAATGTCAAGCGAAGAAATCTATTGAGATTTAAACAATACAGGAGAAGGGTAAAGAGTATCACAAGCGAAGAACTCTACTTGAGAGTTAAACCACACACATAAGGAGTGGGATAAACAACAAATGTAAAATTCTACTGAGAGTTAAACAACACAATAAAAGGTGGGATAATTACAAATGGAGAAGTCGATTTGAGATTTAAACAACACATCGGAGGGTAATAAAATAACAAGCGAAAAACTACTTGAGAGTTAAACAATACACAAAAGGAGTGGGATAAACAACAAGCGAACAACACCACTCGAGAGATAAACAACACATCAAAGGTGGGATAATGTCAAGCGAAGAAGTCTATTGAGATTTAAACAATACCTGAGAAGGAGTAAGAGTATCACAAGCGAAGAACTCGACTTGAGAGTTAAACCACACACATAAGGAGTGGGATAAACAACAAATGTAAAATTCTACTAGAGTTAAACAACCTGATAAAGGTGGGATAATTACAAATGGAGAAGTCGATTTGAGATTTAAACAACACATCGGAGGGTAATAAAATAACAAGCGAAAAACTCTACTTGAGAGTTAAACAATACACAAAAGGTGGGATAAACAACAAGCGAACAACACCACTCGAGAGATAAACAACACATCAAAGGTGGGATAATGTCAAGCGAAGAAGTCTATTGAGATTTAAACAATACAGAGAAGGAGTAAGAGTATCACAAGCGAAGAACTCTACTTGAGAGTTAAACCACACACATAAGGAGTGGGATAAACAACAAATGTAAAATTCTACCGAGAGTTAAACAACACAATAAAGGTGGGATAATTACAAATGGAGAAGTCGATTTGAGATTTAAACAACACATCGGAGGGTAATAATAAAATAACAAGCGAAAAACTCTACTTGAGAGTTAAACAATACACAAAAGAGTGGGATAAACAACAAGCGAACAACACCACTGAGAGATAAACAACACATCAAAGGTGGGATAATGTCAAGCGAAGAAGTCTATTGAGATTTAAACAATACAGAGAAGGTAAGAGTATCACAAGCGAAGAACTCTACTTGAGAGTTAAACCACACACATAAGGAGTGGGATAAACAACAAATGTAAAATTCTACTCGAGAGTTAAACAACCTGATAAAGGAGTGGGATAATTACAAATGGAGAAGTCGATTTGAGATTTAAACAACACATCGGAGGGTAATAAAATAACAAGCGAAAAACTCTACTTGAGAGTTTAAACAATACACAAAGAGTGGGATAAACAACAAGCGAACAACACCACTCGAGAGATAAACAACACATCAAAGGTGGGATAATGTCAAGCGAAGAAGTCTATTGAGATTTAAACAATACAGAGAAGGAGTAAGAGTATCACAAGCGAAGAACTCTACTTGAGAGTTAAACCACACACATAAGGAGTGGGATAAACAACAAATGTAAAATTCTACTCGAGAGTTAAACAACCTGATAAAAGGTGGGATAATTACAAATGGAGAAGTCGATTTGAGATTTAAACAACACATCGGAGGGTAATAAAATAACAAGCGAAAAACTACTTGAGAGTTAAACAATACACAAAAGGTGGGATAAACAACAAGCGAACAACACCACTCGAGAGATAAACAACACATCAAAGGTGGGATAATGTCAAGCGAAGAAGTCTATTAAGATTTAAACAATACAGGAAGGGTAAGAGTATCACAAGCGAAGAACTCTACTTGAGAGTTAAACCACACACATAAGGAGTGGGATAAAAAACAAATGTAAAATTCTACTGAGAGTTAAACAACACAATAAAGGTGGGATAATTACAAATGGAGAAGTCGATTTGAGATTTAAACAACACATCGGAGGGTAATAAAATAACAAGCGAAAAACTCTACTTGAGAGTTAAACAATACACAAAAGGTGGGATAAACAACAAGCGAACAACACCACTCGAGAGATAAACAACACATCAAAGGTGGGATAATGTCAAGCGAAGAAGTCTATTGAGATTTAAACAATACGGAGAAGGAGTAAAGTATCACAAGCGAAGAACTCTACTTGAGAGTTAAACCACACACATAGGAGTGGGATACACAACAAATGTAAAATTCTACTCGAGAGTTAAACAACACAATAAAGGAGTGGGATAATTACAAATGGAGAAGTCGATTTGAGATTTAAACAACACATCGGAGGGTAATAAAATAACAAGCGAAAACTCTACTTGAGTTAAACAATACACAAAAGGAGTGGGATAAACAACAAGCGAACAACACCACTCGAGAGATAAACAACACATCAAAGGGTGGGATAATGTCAAGCGAAGAAGTCTATTGAGATTTAAACAATACGGAGAAGGAGTAAGAGTATCACAAGCGAAGAACTCGACTTGAGAGTTAAACCACACACACAAGGAGTGGGATAAACAACACATGTAAAATTCTACTCGAGAGTTAAACAACACAATAAAGAGTGGGATAATTACAAATGGAGAAGTCGATTTGAGATTTAAACAACACATCGGAGGGTAATAAAATAACAAGCGAAAAACTCTACTTGAGAGTTAAACAATACACAAAAGTGGGATAAACAACAAGCGAACAACACCACTCGAGAGATAAACAACACATCAAAGGGTGGGATAATGTCAAGCGAAGAAGTCTATTGAGATTTAAACAATACAGAGAAGGAGTAAGAGTATCACAAGCGAAGAACTCTACTTGAGAGTTAAACCACACACATAAGGAGTGGGATAAACAACAAATGTAAAATTCTACTGAGAGTTAAACAACCTGATAAAGAAGTGGGATAATTACAAATGGAGAAGTCAATTTGAGATTTAAACAACACATCGGAGGGGTAATAAAATAACAAACGAAAAACTCTACTTGAGAGTTAAACAATACACAAAAGAGTGGGATATCCAACAAACGAACAACACCACTCTAGAGATAAACAACACATCAAAGGAGTGGGATAATGTCAAACGAAGAAGTCTATTCGAGATTTGAACAATACACAGAAGGAGTAAGAGTATCACAAACGAAGAACTCTACTTGAGAGTTAAACCACACACATAAGGAGTTGGATAAACAACAAATGTAAAATTCTACTCGAGAGTTAAACAACACAATAAGGGTGTGGTATAATTACAAATGGAGAAGTCGATTTGAGATTTGAACAACACATCGGAGGTGTAATTAAATTTCAAACGAAAAACTCTACTTGAGACTTAAACAATACACAAAAGGAGTGGGATAAACAACAAACGAACAACACCACTCGAGAGTGAAACAACACATCAAAGGAGTGGGATAATGTCAAACGAAGAAGTCTATTGAGATTTAAACAATACGGAGAAGGAGTAAGAGTATCACAAACGAAGAACTCTACTTGAGAGTTAAACCACACACATAAGGAGTGGGATAAACAACAAATGTAAAATTCTACTCGAGAGTTAAACAACAGAATAAAGGAGTGGGATAATTACAAATGGAGAAGTCAATTTGAGATTTAACCAACACATCGGAGGGGTAATAAAATAACAAACGAAAAACTCTACTTGAGAGTTAAACAATACACAAAAGAAGTGGGCTAAACAACAAACGAACAACACCACTCGAGAGATAAACAACACATCAAAGGAGTGGGATAATGTCAAACGAAGAAGTCTATTAGAGATTTAAACAATACATTGAAGGAGCAAGAGTATCACAGACGAAGAACTCTAGTTGAGAGTTAAACCACACACATAAGTGGGATAAACAACAAATGTAAAATTCTACTCGAGAGTTAAACAACACAATAAAGGTGGGATAATTACAAATGGAGAAGTCGATTTGAGATTTAAACAACACATCGGAGGGTAATAAAATAACAAGCGAAAAACTCTACTTGAGAGTTAAACAATACACAAAGGAGTGGGATAAACAACAAGCGAACAACACCACTCGAGAGATAAACAACACATCAAAGGAGTGGGATAATGTCAAGCGAAGAAGTCTATTGAGATTTAAACAATACCTGAGAAGGAGTAAGAGTATCACAAGCGAAGAACTCTACTTGAGAGTTAAACCACACACATAAGGAGTGGGATAAACAACAAATGTAAAATTCTACTCGAGAGTTAAACAACACAATAAAGGTGTGGTATAATTACAAATGGAGAAGTCGATTTGAGATTTGAACAACACATCGGAGGGTAATAAAATAACAAGCGAAAACTCTACTTGAGAGTTAAACAATACACAAAGGTGGGATAAACAACAAGCGAACAACACCACTCGAGAGATAAACAACACATCAAAGGTGGGATAATGTCAAAGAAAGAAGTCTATTGAGATTTAAACAATACGAGAAGGAGTAAGAGTATCACAAGCGAAGAACTCTACTTGAGAGTTAAACCACACACATAAGGAGTGGGATAAACAACAAATGTAAAATTCTACTCGAGAGTAAACAACCTGATAAAAAGTGGGATAATTACAAATGGAGAAGTCGATTTGAGATTTAAACAACACATCGGAGGGTAATAAAATAACAAGCGAAAAACTCTACTTGAGAGTTAAACAATACACAAAGAGTGGGATAAACAACAAGCGAACAACACCACTCGAGAGATAAACAACACATCAAAGGAGTGGGATAATGTCAAGCGAAGAAATCTATTAGAGATTTAAACAATACAGAGAAGGAGTAAAGAGTATCACAAGCGAAGAACTCTACTTCAGAGTTAAACCACACACATAAGGAGTGGGATAAACAACAAATGTAAAATTCTACTCGAGAGTTAAACAACCTGATAAAGGTGGGATAATTACAAATGGAGAAGTCGATTTGAGATTTAAACAACACATCGGAGGGTAATAAAATAACAAGCGAAAAACTCTACTTGAGAGTTAAACAATACACAAAAGGTGGGATAAACAACAAGCGAACAACACCACTCGAGAGATAAACAACACATCAAAGGGTGGGATAATGTCAAGCGAAGAAGTCTATTGAGATTTAAACAATACAGAGAAGGAGTAAAGTATCACAAGCGAAGAACTCTACTTGAGAGTTAAACCACACACATAAGGAGTGGGATAAACAACAAATGTAAAATTCTACTCGAGAGTTAAACAACCTGAATAAAGGAGTGGGATAATTACAAATGGAGAAGTCGATTTGAGATTTAAACAACACATCGGAGGGTAATAAAATAACAAGCGAAAACTCTACTTGAGAGTTAAACAATACACAAAGGAGTGGGATAAACAACAAGCGAACAACACCACTCGAGAGATAAACAACACATCAAAGGTGGGATAATGTCAAGCGAAGAAATCTATTGAGATTTAAACAATACTGAAGGAAGGAGTAAGTATCACAAGCGAAGAACTCTACTTGAGAGTTAAACCACACACATAAGGAGTGGGATAAACAACAAATGTAAAATTCTACTCGAGAGTTAAACAACACAATAAAGGTGTGGTATAATTACAAATGGAGAAGTCGATTTGAGATTTGAACAACACATCGGAGGGTAATAAAATAACAAGCGAAAAACTCTACTTGAGAGTTAAACAATACACAAAGGAGTGGGATAAACAACAAGCGAACAACACCACTCGAGAGATAAACAACACATCAAAGGTGGGATAATGTCAAGCGAAGAAATCTATTGAGATTTAAACAATACAGAAAGGAGTAAGAGTATCACAAGCGAAGAACTCTACTTGAGAGTTAAACCACACACATAAGGAGTGGGATAAACAACAAATGTAAAATTCTACTCGAGAGTTAAACAACCTGATAAAGGAGTGGGATAATTACAAATGGAGAAGTCGATTTGAGATTTAAACAACACATCGGAGGGTAATAAAATAACAAGCGAAAAACTCTACTTGAGTGTTAAACAATACACAAAGGAGTGGGATAAACAACAAGCGAACAACACCACTGAGAGATAAACAACACATCAAAGGTGGGATAATGTCAAGCGAAGAAATCTATTAGAGATTTAAACAATACGAAGAAGGTAAGAGTATCACAAGCGAAAAACTCTACTTGAGAGTTAAACCACACACATAAGGAGTGGGATAAACAACAAATGTAAAATTCTACTCGAGAGTTAAACAACACAATAAAGGAGTGGGATAATTACAAATGGAGAAGTCGATTTGAGATTTAAACAACACATCGGAGGGTAATAAAATAACAAGCGAAAAACTCTACTTGAGAGTTAAACAATACACAAAAGAGTGGGATAAACAACAAGCGAACAACACCACTCGAGAGATAAACAACACATCAAAGGGTGGGATAATGTCAAGCGAAGAAATCTATTGAGATTTAAACAATACAGAAGGAAGGTAAGAGTATCACAAGCGAAGAACTCTACTTGAGAGTTAAACCACACATAAGAGTGGGATAAACAACAAATGTAAAATTCTACTAGAGTTAAACAACCTGAATAAAGGTGGGATAATTACAAATGGAGAAGTCAATTTGAGATTTAAACAACACATCGGAGGGTAATAAAATAACAAGCGAAAAACTCTACTTGAGAGTTAAACAATACACAAAAGGTGGGATAAACAACAAGCGAACAACACCACTCGAGAGATAAACAACACATCAAAGGTGGGATAATGTCAAGCGAAGAAATCTATTGAGATTTAAACAATACACAGAAGGAGTAAGAGTATCACAATTGAAGAACTCTACTTGAGAGTTAAACCACACACATAAGGAGTGGGATAAACAACAAATGTAAAATTCTACTCGAGAGTTAAACAACCTGATAAAGGAGTGGGATAATTACAAATGGAGAATCGATTTGAGATTTAAACAACACATCGGAGGGTAATAAAATAACAAGCGAAAAACTCTACTTGAGAGTTAAACAATACACAAAGGAGTGGGATAAACAACAAAGGAACAAAAACCCGCGAGAGATAAACAAAAAATCAAAGGTGTGGGATAATTTCAAACGAAAAATACTATTCGAGATTTAAAAAATACACAGAAGGAGTAAGAGTATCACAAACGAAGAACTCTACTTGAGAGTTAAACCACACACATAAGGAGTGGGATAAACAACAAATGTAAAATTCTACTCGAGAGTTAAACAACACAATAAAGGAGTGGTATGAATACAACTTGGGAAGTCAATTTGAGATTTAAACAACACATCGGAGGGGTAGTAAAATAACAAACGAAAAACTCTAATTGAGAGTTAAACAATACACAAAAGGAGTGGGATAAACAACAACCGAACAACACCACTCGAGAGATACACAACACATCAAAGGTGGGATAATGTCAAGCGAAGAAATCTATTCGAGATTTAAAAAATACACAGAAGGAGTAAGAGTATCACAAACGAAGAACTCTACTTGGGAGTTAAACCACACACATATGGACTAGGATAAACACCAAATGTAAAATTCTACTCGAGAGTTAAACAACAGAATAAAGGAGTGGGATAATTACAAATGGATAAGTCAATTTGAGATTTAAACAACACACCGGAGGGGTAATAAAATCACAAACGAAAAACTCTACTTGACAGTTAAACAATACACAAAAGAAGTGGGATAAACAACAACCGAACAACACCACTCGAGAGATACACAACACATCAAAGGATTGGGATAATGTTTAACGAAGAAGTCTATTTGAGATTTAAACAATACAAAAAAGGACTAAGAGTATCACAAACGAAGAACTCCACTTGAGAGTTAAACCACACACATAAGGAGTGGGATAAACAACAAATGTAAAATTCTACTCGAGAGTTATACAACAGAATAAAGGAGTGGGATAATTACAAATGGAGAAGTCAATTTGAGATTTAAACAACACATCGGAGGGGTAATAAAATAACAAGCGAAAAACTCTACTTGAGAGTTAAACAATACACAAAAGGAGTGGGATAAACAACAAACGAACAACCCCACTCTAGAGATAAACAACACATCAAAGGATTGGGATAATGTTTAACGAAGAAGTCTATTTGAGATTTAAACAATACAAAAAAGGACTAAGAGTATCACAAATGAAGAACTCCACTTGAGAGTTAAACCACACACATAAGGAGTGGGATAAACAACAAATGTACAATTCTACTCGAGAGTTAAACAACCTGATAAAGGAGTGGGATAATTACAAATGGAAGTCGATTTGAGATTTAAACAACACATCGGAGGGTAATAAAATAACAAGCGAAAAACTCTACTTGAGAGTTAAACAATACACAAAGGAGTGGGATAAACAACAAACGAACAACACCACTCGCGAGATAAACAACACATCAAAGGTGGGATAATGTCAAGCGAAGAAGTCTATTAGAGATTTAAACAATACAAAAGAAGGTAAGAGTATCACAAGCGAAGAACTCTACTTGAGAGTTAAACCACACACATAAGAGTGGGATAAACAACAAATGTAAAATTCTACTCGAGAGTTAAACAACAGAATAAAGGAGTGGGATAATTACAAATGGAAATCGATTTGAGATTTAAACAACACATCGGAGGGTAATAAAATAACAAGCGAAAAACTCTACTTGAGTGTTAAACAATACACAAAGGAGTGGGATAAACAACAAGCGAACAACACCACTCGAGAGATAAACAACACATCAAAGGTGGGATAATGTCAAGCGAAGAAATCTATTGAGATTTAAACAATACGAGAAGGAGTAAAGTATCACAAGCGAAGAACTCTACTTGAGAGTTAAACCACACACATAAGGAGTGGGATAAACAACAAATGTAAAATTCTACTCGAGAGTTAAACAACACAATAAAGGGTGGGATAATTACAAATGGAGAAGTCGATTTGAGATTTAAACAACACATCGGAGGGTAATAAAATAACAAGCGAAAAACTCTACTTGAGTGTTAAACAATACACAAAGAAGTGGGATAAACAACAAGCGAACAACACCACTCGAGAGATAAACAACACATCAAAGGTGGGATAATGTCAAGCGAAGAAGTCTATTGAGATTTAAACAATACTGAGAAGGAGTAAGAGTATCACAAACGAAGAACTCTACTTGAGAGTTAAACCACACACATAAGGAGTGGGATAAACAACAAATGTAAAATTCTACTCGAGATTTAAACAACACAATAAAGGAGTGGGATAATTACAAATGGAGAAGTCAATTTGAGATTTAAACAACACATCGGAGGGGTAATAAAATAAAAAACGAAAAACTCTACTTGAGAGTTAAACAATACACAAAAGAGTGGGATAAACAACAAGCGAACAACACCACTGAGAGATAAACAACACATCAAAGGTGGGATAATGTCAAGCGAAGAAATCTATTGAGATTTAAACAATACGGAAGAAGGTAAGAGTATCACAAGCGAAGAACTCTACGTGAGAGTTAAACCACACACATAAGGAGTGGGATAAACAACAAATGTAAAATTCTACTCGAGATTTAAACAACACAATAAAGGAGTGGGATAATTACAAATGTAGAAGTCCATTTGAGATTTGAACAACACATCGGAGGGGTAATAAAATAACAAACGAAACTCTACTTGAGAGTTGAACAATACACAAAAGGTGGGATAAACAACAAGCGAACAACACCACTGAGAGATAAACAACACATCGAAAGGTGGGATAATGTCAAGCGAAGAAATCTATTGAGATTTAAACAATACAGAGAAGGAGTAAGAGTATCACAAGCGAAGAACTCTACTTGAGAGTTAAACCACACACATAAGGAGTGGGATAAACAACAAATGTAAAATTCTACTCGAGAGTTAAACAACCTGAATAAAGAGTGGGATAATTACAAATGGAGAAGTCGATTTGAGATTTAAACAACACATCGGAGGGTAATAAAATAACAAGCGAAAAACTCTACTTGAGTGTTAAACAATACACAAAGAGTGGGATAAACAACAAGCGAACAACACCACTTGAGAGATAAACAACACATCAAAGGGTGGGATAATGTCAAGCGAAGAAATCTATTAGAGATTTAAACAATACAGAAGGATTAAGAGTATCACAAACGAAGAACTCTACTTGAGAGTTAAACCACACACATAAGGAGTGGGATAAACAACAAATGTAAAATTCTACTCGAGAGTTAAACAACACAATAAAGGATTGGGATAATTACAAATGGAGAAGTCAATTTGAGATTTAAACAACACATCGGAGGGGTAATAAAATAACAAGCGAAAAACTCTACTTGAGAGTTAAACAATACACAAAGAGTGGGATAAACAACAAGCGAACAACACCACTCGAGAGATAAACAACACATCAAAGGGTGGGATAATGTCAAGCGAAGAAGTCTATTGAGATTTAAACAATACGAGAAGGAGTAAGAGTATCACAAGAAGAACTCTACTTGAGAGTTAAACCACACACATAAGAGTGGGATAAACAACAAATGTAAAATTCTACTCGAGAGTTAAACAACCAATAAAGGGTGGGATAATTACAAATGGAGAAGTCGATTTGAGATTTAAACAACACATCGGAGGGTAATAAAATAACAAGCGAAAAACTCTACTTGAGTGTTAAACAATACACAAAAGGTGGGATAAACAACAAGCGAACAACACCACTCGAGAGATAAACAACACATCAAAGGGTGGGATAATGTCAAGCGAAGAAATCTATTGAGATATAAACAATATACAGAAGGAGTAAGAGTATCACAAACAAAGAACTCTACTTGAGAGTTAAACCACACACACAAGGAGTGGGATAAACAACAAATGTAAAATTGTACTCGAGAGTTAAACAACACAATAAAGGCGTGAGATGATTACAAATGGAGAAGTCAATTTGAGATTTAAACAACACATCGGAGGGTAATAAAATAACAAACGAAAAACTCTACTTGAGTGTTAAACAATACACAAAAGGAGTGGGATAAACAACAAACGAACAACACCACTGTAGAGATAAACAACACATCAAAGGAGTGGGATATTGTCAAACGTAGAAGTCTATTCGAGATTTAAACAATACAAAGAAGGAGTAAGAGTATCACAAACGAAGAACTCTACTTGAGAGTTAAACCACACACATAAGGAGTGGGATAAACAACAAATGTAAAATTCTACTCGAGAGTTAAACAACACAATAAAGGATTGGGATAATTACAAATGGAGAAGTCAATTTGAGATTTAAACAACACATCAGAGGCGTAATAAAATAACAAACGAAAAACTCTACTTGAGAGTTAAACAATACACAACAGGAGTGGGAGAAACAACAAACGAAGAACACCACTCGAGAGATAAACAACACATCAAAGAAATGGGATAATGTCAAAAGAAGAAGTCTGTACGAGATTTAAACAATACATAGCAGGAGTAATTTTACTACAAGTGAAGAACTCTACTTGAGAGTTAAACCACACACATAAGGAGTGGGATAAACAACAAATGTAAAATTCTACTCGAGAGTTAAACAACACAATAAAGGAGTGGGATAATTACAAATGGAGAAGTCAATTTGAGATTTAAACGACACATCGGAGGGGTAATAAAATAATAAACGAAAAACTCTACTTGAGTGTTAAACAATACACAAAAGGAGTGGGATAAACAACAAACAAACAACACCACTCGAGAGATAAACAACAGATCAAAGGCGTGGGATAATGTCTAACGAAGAAATCTATTGAGATTTAAACAATACTGAGAAGGGTAAGAGTATCACAAGCGAAGAACTCTACTTGAGAGTTAAACCACACACATAAGGAGTGGGATAAACAACAAATGTAAAATTCTACTCGAGAGTTAAACAACACAATAAAGGTGGGATAATTACAAATGGAGAAGTCGATTTGAGATTTAAACAACACATCGGAGGGTAATAAAATAACAAGCGAAAAACTACTTGAGTGTTAAACAATACACAAAAGGAGTGGGATAAACAACAAGCGAACAACACCACTCGAGAGATAAACAACACATCAAAGGAGTGGGATAATATCAAACGAAGAAGTCTATTCGACATTTAAACAATACAGAGAAGGAGTAAGAGTATCACAAACGAAGAACTCTACTTGAGAGTTAAACCACACACATAAGGAGTGGGATAAACAACAAATGTCAAATTCTACTCGAGAGTTAAACAACAGAATAAAGGAGTGGGATCATTAAAAATTGAGAAGTCAATTTGAGATTTAAACAACACATCGGAGGGGTAATAAAATAACAAACGAAAAAACTCTACTTGAGTGCTAAACAATACACAAAAGGAGTGGGTTAAACAACAAGCGAACAACACCACTTGTGAGATAAACAACACATCAAAGAGGTGGGATAATGTCAAGCGAAGAAATCTATTGAGATTTAAACAATACGAGAAGGAGTAAAGTATCACAAGCGAAGAACTCTACTTGAGAGTTAAACCACACACATAAGGAGTGGGATAAACAACAAATGTAAAATTCTACTCGAGAGTTAAACAACACAATAAAGGTGGGATAATTACAAATGGAGAAATCGATTTGAGATTTAAACAACACATCGGAGGGTAATAAAATAACAAGCGAAAAACTCTACTTGAGAGTTAAACAATACACAAAAGGTGGGATAAACAACAAGCGAACAACACCACTCGAGAGATAAACAACACATCAAAGGGTGGGATAATGTCAAGCGAAGAAATCTATTGAGATTTAAACAATACAGAGAAGGAGTAAGAGTATCACAAGCGAAGAACTCTACTTTAGAGTTAAACCACACACATAAGGAGTGGGATAAACAACAAATGTAAAATTCTACTCGAGAGTTAAACAACCTGAATAAAGGAGTGGGATAATTACAAATGGAGAAGTCGATTTGAGATTTAAACAACACATCGGAGGGTAATAAAATAACAAGCGAAAAACTCTACTTGAGTGTTAAACAATACACAAAAGGTGGGATAAACAACAAGCGAACAACACCACTCGAGAGATAAACAACACATCAAAGGTGGGATAATGTCAAGCGAAGAAATCTATTGAGATTTAAACAATACAGAGAAGGTAAGAGTATCACAAACAAAGAACTCTACTTGAGAGTTAAACCACATACACAAGGAGTGGGATAAACAACAATTGTAAAATTCTACTCGAGAGTTAAACAACCTGATAAAGGAGTGGGATAATTACAAGTGGAGAAGTCGATTTGAGATTTAAACAACACATCGGAGGGTAATAAAATAACAAGCGAAAAACTACTTGAGAGTTAAACAATACACAAAAGAGTGGGACAAACAACAAACGAACAACACCACTCGAGAGATAAACAACACATCAAAGGAGTGGGATAATGTCAAACGAAGAAGTCTATTCGAGATTTAAACAATACACAGAAGGAGTAAGAGTATCACAAACGAAGATCTCTACTTGAGAGTTAAACCACACACATAAGGAGTGGGATAAACAACAAATGTAAAATTCTACTCGAGAGTTAAACAACACAATAAAGGAGTGGGATAATTACAAATGGAGAAGTCAATTTGAGATTTAAACAACACATCGGAGGGTAATAAAATAACAAACGAAAAACTCTACTTGAGAGTTAAACAATACACAAAGAGTGGGATAAACAACAAGCGAACAACACCACTCGAGAGATAAACAACACATCAAAGGAGTGGGATAATGTCAAACGAAGAAGTCTATTCGAGATTTAAACAATACAAAGAAGGAGTAAGAGTATCACAATTGAAGAACTCTACTTGAGAGTTAAACCAAACACATAAGGAGTGGGATAAACAACAAATGTAAAATTCTACTCGAGAGTTAAACAACACAATAAAGGAGTGGGATAATTACAAATGGAGAAGTCAATTTGAGATTTAAACAACACATCGGAGGGGTAATAAAATAACGAAAAAACTACTTGAGTGTTAAACAATACACAAAAGAGTGGGATAAACAACAAGCGAACAACACCACTCGAGAGATAAACAACACATCAAAGGTGGGATAATGTCAAGCGAAGAAATCTATTGAGATTTAAACAATACTGAGAAGGAGTAAGAGTATCACAAACGAAGAACTCTACTCGAGAGTGAAACCACACACATAAGGAGTGGGATAAACAACAAATGTAAAATTCTACGAGAGTTAAACAACACAATAAAGGTGGGATAATTACAAATGGAGAAGTCGATTTGAGATTTAAACAACACATCGGAGGGTAATAAAATAACAAGCGAAAAACTCTACTTGAGTGTTAAACAATACACAAAAGAGTGGGATAAACAACAAGCGAACAACACCACTCGAGAGATAAACAACACATCAAAGGGTGGGATAATGTCAAGCGAAGAAATCTATTGAGATTTAAACAATACAGAGAAGGAGTAAGAGTATCACAAGCGAAGAAATCCACTTGAGAGTTAAACCACACACATAAGGAGTGGGATAGACAACAAATGTAAAATTCTACTCGAGAGTTAAACAACACAATAAAGGTGGGATAATTACAAATGGAGAAAGTCGATTTGAGATTTAAACAACACATCGGAGGGTAATAAAATAACAAGCGAAAAACTCTACTTGAGTGTTAAACAATACACAAAAGGTGGGATAAACAACAAGCGAACAACACCACTCGAGAGATAAACAACACATCAAAGGTGGGATAATGTCAAGCGAAGAAATCTATTGAGATTTAAACAATACAGAAAGGAGTAAGAGTATCACAAGCGAAGAACTCTACTTGAGAGTTAAACCACACACATAAGAGTGGGATAAACAACAAATGTAAAATTCTACTCGAGAGTTAAACAACACAATAAAAGGTGGGATAATTACAAATGGAGAAGTCGATTTGAGATTTAAACAACACATCGGAGGGTAATAAAATAACAAGCGAAAAACTCTACTTGAGTGTTAAACAATACACAAAAAGGTGGGATAAACAACAAGCGAACAACACCACTCGAGAGATAAACAACACATCAAAGGTGGGATAATGTCAAGCGAAGAAGTCTATTCGAGATTTAAACTTTTCAGAGAAGGAGTAAGAGTATGACAAGCGAAGAACTCTACTTGAGAGTTAAACCACACACATAAGGAGTGGGATAAACAACAAATGTAAAATTCTACTCGTGAGTTAAACAACCTGATAAAGGAGTGGGATAATTACGAATGGAGAAGTCGATTTGAGATTTAAACAACACATCGGAGGGTAATAAAATAACAAGCGAAAAACTCTACTTGAGTGTTAAACAATACACAAAAGGTGGGATAAACAACAAGCGAACAACACCACTGTAGAGATAAACAACACATCAAAGGAGTGGGATAATGTCAAACGAAGAAATCTATTCGAGATTTAAACAATACACAGAAGGAGTAAGAGTATCACAAACAAAGAACTCTACTTGAGAGTTAAACCACACGCATAAGGAGTGGGATAAACAATAAATGTAAAATTCTACTTGAGAGTTAAACAACACAATAAAGAAGTGGGAAAATTACAAATGGAGATGTCAATTTGAGATTTAAACAACACAGCGGAGGGGTAATAAAATAACAAACGAAAAACTCTACTTGAATGTTAAACAATACACAAAAGGAGTGGGATAAACAACAAACGAACAACACCACTGTAGAGATAAACAACACATCAACGGAGTGGGATAATGTCAAACGAAGACATCTATTCGAGATTTAAACAATACACAGAAGGAGTAAGAGTATCACAAACCAAGAACTCTACTTGAGAGTTAAACCACACACATAAGGAGTGGGATAAACAATAAATGTAAAATTGTTCTTGAGAGTTAAACAGCACAATAAAGGTGTGGGAAAATTACAAATGGAGAAGTCAATTTGAGATTTAAACAACACATCGGAGGGGTAATAAAATAACAAACGAAAAACTCTACTTGAGTGTTAAACAATACACAAAAGGAGTGGGATAAACAACAAACGAACAACACCACTGTAGAGATAAACAACACATCAAAGGAGTGGGATAATGTCAAACGAAGAAATCTATTCGAGATTTAAACAATACACAGAAGGAGTAAGAGTATCACAAACAAAGAACTCTACTTGAGAGTTAAACCACACGCATAAGGAGTGGGATAAACAACAAATGTAAAATTGTTCTCGAGAGTTAAACAACACAATAAAGGAGTGGGATGATTACAAATGGAGAAGTCAATTTGAGATTTAAACAACACATCGGAGGGGTAATAAAATAACAAACGAAAAACTCTACTTGAGAGTTAAACAATACACAAAAGGAGTGGGATAAACAACAAATGAAAACACCACTCGAGAGATAAACAACACATCAAAGGAGTGGGATAATGTCAAACGAAGAAGTCTATTCGAGATTTAAACAATACATAGATGGAGTATGAGTATCACAAACGAAGAACTCTACTTGAGAGTTAAACCACACACATAAGGAGTGGGATAAACAATAAATGTAAAATTCTATTCGACAGTTAAACAACACAATAAAGGAGTGGGAGAATTACAAATGGAGAAGTCAATTTGAGATTTAAACAACACATCGGAGGGGTAAGAAAATAACAAACGAAAAACTCTACTTGAGTGTTAAACAATACACAAAAGGAGTGGGATAAACAACAAGCGAAAACACCACTCGAGAGATAAACAACACATCAAAGGAGTGGGATAATGTCAACGAAGAAATCTATTGAGATTTAAACAATACTGAGAAGGAGTAAGAGTATCACAAGCGAATAACTCTACTTGAGAGTTAAACCACACACATAAGGAGTGGGATAAACAATAAATGTAAAATTCTACTTGAGAGTTAAACAACCTGATAAAAGGTGGGATAATTACAAATGGAGAAGTCGATTTGAGATTTAAACAACACATCGGAGGGTAATAAAATAACAAGCGAAAAACTACTTGAGTGTTAAACAATACACAAAAGGAGTGGGATAAACAACAAGCGAACAACACCACTCGAGAGATAAACAACACATCAAAGGTGGGATAATGTCAAGCGAAGAAGTCTATTCGAGATTTAAACAATACACAGAAGGAGTAAGAGTATGACAAGCGAAGAACTCTACTTGCGAGTTAAACCACACACATAAGGAGTGGGATAAACAACAAATGTAAAATTCTACTCGAGAGTTAAACAACAGAATAAAGGTGGGATAATTACAAATGGAGAAGTCGATTTGAGATTTAAACAACACATCGGAGGGTAATAAAATAACAAGCGAAAAACTCTACTTGAGTGTTAAACAATACACAAAAGGTGGGATAAACAACAAGCGAACAACACCTTGTGAGATAAACAACACATCAAAGGTGGGATAATGTCAAGCGAAGAAATCTATTAGAGATTTAAACAATACGAGAAGGAGTAACAGTATCACAAACAAAGAACTCTACTTGAGAGTTAAACCACACACATAAGGAGTGGGATAAACAACAAATGTAAAATTCTACTCGAGAGTTAAACAACCTGATAAAGGTGGGATGATTACAAATGGAGAAGTCGATTTGAGATTTAAACAACACATCGGAGGGTAATAAAATAACAAGCGAAAAACTCTACTTGAGAGTTAAACAATACACAAAAGGAGTGGGATAAACAACAAGCGAAAACACCACTCGAGAGATAAACAACACATCAAAGAGTGGGATAATGTCAAGCGAAGAAGTCTATTGAGATTTAAACAATACGAGAAGGAGTAAGAGTATCACAAACGAAGAACTCTACTTGAGAGTTAAACCACACACATAAGGAGTGGGATAAACAACAAATGTAAAATTCTACTCGAGAGTTAAACAACAGAATAAAGGAGTGGGATAATTACAAATGGAGAAGTCGATTTGAGATTTAAACAACACATCGGAGGGTAATAAAATAACAAGCGAAAAACTCTACTTGAGTGTTAAACAATACACAAAAGGTGGGATAAACAACAAGCGAACAACACCCTTTGTGAGATAAACAACACATCAAAGGGTGGGATAATGTCAAGCGAAGAAATCTATTGAGATTTAAACAATACGAGAAGGAGTAAGAGTATCACAAACGAAGAACACTACTTGAGAGTTAAACCACACACATAAGGAGTGGGATAAACAACAAATGTAAAATTCTACTCGAGAGTCAAACAACACAATAAAGGAGTGGGCTGATTACAAATGGAGAATCGATTTGAGATTTAAACAACACATCGGAGGGTAATAAAATAACAAGCGAAAAACTCTACTTGAGAGTTAAACAATACACAAAGGAGTGGGATAAACAACAAGCGAAAACACCACTCGAGAGATAAACAACACATCAAAGGTGGGATAATGTCAAGCGAAGAAGTCTATTGAGATTTAAACAATACAGAGAAGGAGTAAAGTATCACAAGCGAAGAACTCTATTTGAGAGTTAAACCAGACACATAAGGAGTGGGATAAACAACAAATGTAAAATTCTACTCGAGTTAAACAACAAAATAAAGGGTGGGATAATTACAAATGGAGAAGTCGATTTGAAATTTAAACAACACATCGGAGGGTTAATAAAATAACAAGCGAAAAACTCTACTTGAGAGTTAAACAATACACAAAGAGTGGGATAAACAACAAGCGAAAACACCACTCGAGAGATAAACAACACATCAAAGGAGTGGGATAATGTCAATGAAGAAAGTCTATTCGAGATTTAAACAATACACAGAAGGAGTAAGAGTATGACAAGCGAAGAACTCTACTTCAGAGTTAAACCACACACATAAGGAGTGGGATAAACAACAAATGTAAAATTCTACTCGAGAGTTAAACAACAGAATAAATGAGTGGGATAGTTAAAAATGGAGAAGTCAATTTGAGATTTAAACAACACATCGCAGGTGTAATAAAATAACAAACGAAAAACTCTACTTGAGAGTTAAACAATACACAAAAGGAGTGGGATAAACAACAAACGAACAACACCTTTGTGAGATAAACAACACATCAAAGGGTGGGATAATGTCAAACGAAGAAGTCTATTCGAGATTTGAACAATACACAGAAGGAGTAAGAGTATCACAAACGAAGAACTCTAGTTGAGAGTTAAACCACACACATAAGGAGTGGGATAAATAACAAATGTAAAATTCTACTCGAGAGTTAAACAACATAATAAAGGTGTGGTATAATTACAAATGGAGAAGTCAATTTGAGATTTAAACAACACATCGGAGGGGTAATAAAATAACAAACGAAAAACTCTACTTGAGTGTTAAACAATAGACAAAAGGATGGGATAAACAACAAGCGAACAACACCACTCGAGAGATAAACAACACATCAAAGGTGGGATAATGTCAAGCGAAGAAATCTATTGAGATTTAAACAATACAGAGAAGGAGTAAGAGTATCACAAACAAAGAACTCCACTTGAGAGTTAAACCACACACATAAGGTGGGATAAACAACAAATGTAAAATTCTACTCGAGTTAAACAACACAATAAAGGGTGGGATAATTACAAATGGAGAAGTCGATTTGAGATTTAAACAACACATCGGAGGGTAATAAAATAACAAGCGAAAAACTACTTGAGTGTTAAACAATACACAAAAGGTGGGATAAACAACAAACGAACAACACCACTCGAGAGTTAAACAACACATCAAAGGAGTGGGATAATGTCAAACGAAGAAGTCTATTCGAGATTTGAACAATACACAGAAGGAGTAAGAGTATCACAAACGAAGAACTCTAGTTGAGAGTTAAACCAATCACATAAGGAGGGGGATAAACAACAAATGTAAAATTCTACTCGAGAGTTAAACAAGACAATAAAGTAGTGGGATAATTACAAATTGAGAAGTCAATTTGAGATTTAAAAAACATATCGGAGGGCTAATAAAATAACAAACGAAAAACTCAACTTGAGAGTTAAACAATACACAAAAGGAGTGAGATAAACAACAAACGAACAACACCACTCGAGAGTTAAACAACACATCAAAGGAGTGGGATAATGTCAAACGAAGAAGTCTATTCGAGATTTGAACAATACACAGAAGGAGTAAGAGTATCACAAACGAAGAACTCTACTTGAGAGTTAAACCACACACATAAAGAGTGGGATAAACAACAAATGTAAAATTCTACTCGAGAGTTAAACAACACAATAAAGTAGTGGGATAATTACAAATGGAGAAGTCGATTTAAGATTTAAACAACACATCGGAGGGTAATAAAATAACAAGCGAAAAACTCTACTTGAGAGTTAAACAATACACAAAAGGTGGGATAAACAACAAGCGAAAACACCACTCGAGAGATAAACAACACATCAAAGGGTGGGATAATGTCAAGCGAAGAAATCTATTGAGATTTAAACAATACTGAGAAAGGTAAGAGTATCACAAGCGAAGAACTCTACTTGAGAGTTAAACCACACACATAAGGAGTAGGATAAACAACAAATGTAAAATTCTACTAGAGTTAAACAACAGAATAAAGGTGGGATAATTACAAATGGAGAAGTCGATTTGAGATTTAAACAACACATCGGAGGGTAATAAAATAACAAGCGAAAAACTCTACTTGAGTGTTAAACAATACACAAAAGGTGGGATAAACAACAAGCGAACAACACCACTTGAGAGATAAACAACACATCAAAGGGTGGGATAATGTCAAGCAGAAGAAATCTATTGAGATTTAAACAATACGAGAAGGAGTAAGAGTATCACAAACAAAGAACTCTACTTGAGAGTTAAACCACACATAAGGAGTGGGATAAACAACAAATGTAAAATTCTACTCGAGAGTTAAACAACACAATAAAGCAGTGGGATGATTACAAATGGAGAAGTCGATTTGAGATTTAAACAACACATCGGAGGGTAATAAAATAACAAGCGAAAAACTCTACTTGAGAGTTAAACAATACACAAAGAGTTGGGATAAACAACAAGCGAAAACACCACTCGAGAGATAAACAACACATCAAAGGTGGGATAATGTCAAGCGAAGAAGTCTATTGAGATTTAAACAATACAGAGAAGGTAAGAGTGTATCACAAACGAAGAACTCTACTTGAGAGTTAAACCACAAACATAAGGAGTAGGATAAACAACAAATGTAAAATTCTACTCGAGAGTTAAACAACAAAATAAAGGAGTGGGATGATTACAAATGGAGAAGTCAATTTGAAATTTAAACAACACATCGGAGGGGTAATAATATTACGAAAAACTCTTTTTTTGCGAAAAACTCTACTTGAGAGTTAAACAATACACAAAAGGAGTGGGATAAACAACAAACGAAAACACCACTCGAGAGATAAACAACACATCAAAGGAGTGGGATAATGTCAAATGAAGAAGTCTATTCGAGATTTAAACAATTCAAAGAAGGAGTAAGAGTATCACAAACGAAGAACTCTACTTGAGAGTTAAACCACACACATAAGGAGTGGGATAAACACCAAATGTAAAATTCTACTCGAGAGTTAAACAACAGAATAAAGGAGTGGGATAATTACAAATGGAGAAGTCAATTTGAAATTTAAACAACACATCGGAGGGGTAATAAAATAACACACGAAAAACTCTACATGAGTGTTAAACAATACAAGAAAGGAGTGGGATAAACAACGAACGAACTACACCACTGTAGAGATAAACAACACATCAAAGGAGTGGGATAATGTCGAACGAAGAAATCTATTCGAGATTTAAACAATACACAGAAGGAGTAAGAGTATCACAAACGAAGAACTCCACTTGAGAGTCAAACCACACACATAAGGAGTGGGACAAAAAACAAATGTAAAATTCTACTCGAGAGTTAAACAACAAAATAAAGGAGTGGGATAATTACAAAGGGTGAAGTCAATTTGAGATTTAAACAACACATCGGAGGGTTAATAAAATAACAAACGAAAAACTCTACTTTAGTGTTAAACAATACACAAAAGGAGTGGGATAAACAACAAACGAACAACACCACTCGAGATATAAACAACACATCAAAGGAGTGTGATAATGTCAAACGAAGAAGTCTATTCGAGATTTAAACAATACAGAGAAGGAGTAAGAGTATCACAAACGAAGAACTCCACTTGAGAGTTAAACCACACACATAAGGAGTGGGATAAACAACAAATGTAAAATTCTACTCGAGAGTTAAACAACGAATAAAGGGTGGGATAATTACAAATGGAGAAGTCGATTTGAGATTTAAACAACACATCGGAGGGTAATAAAATAACAAGCGAAAAACTCTACTTGAGTGTTAAACAATACACAAAAGAGTGGGATAAACAACAAGCGAACAACACCTTGTGAGATAAATAACACATCAAAGGAGTGGGATAATGTCAAACGAAGAAATCTATTCGAGATTTAAACAATACAAAGAAGGAGTAAGAGTATCACAAACAAAGAACTCCACTTGAGAGTTAAACCACACACATAAGGAGTGGGATAAACAACAAATGTAAAATTGTACTCGAGAGTTAAACAGCACAATAAAGGAGTGCGACGATTACAAATGGAGAAGTCAATTTGAGATTTAAACAACACATCGGACGGGTAATAAAATAACAAACGAAAAACTCTACTTGAGAGTTAAACAATACACAAAAGGAGTGGGATAAACAACAAACAAAAACACCAATCGAGAGATAAACAACACATCAAAGGAGTGGGATATTGTCAAACGAAGAAGTCTATTCGTGATTTAAACAATTGAGAGAAGGAGTAGGAGTATCACAAACGAAGAACTCCACTTGAGAGTTAAACCACACACATAAGGAGTAGGATAAAAAACAAATGTAAAATTCTACTCGAGAGTTAAACAACAGAATAAAGGAGTGGGATAATTACAAATGGAGAAGTCAATTTGAGATTTAAACAACACATCGGAGGGGTAATAAAATAACAAACGAAAAACTCTACTTGAGTGTTAAACAATACACAAAAGGAGTGGGATAAACAACAAACGAAAACACCACTCGAGAGATAAACAACACATCAAAGGAGTGAGATAGTGTCAAACGAAGAAGTCTATTCGAGATTTAAACAATACAGAGAAGGAGTAAGAGTATCACAAACGAAGAACTCCACTTGAGAGTTAAACCACACACATAAGGAGTAGGATAAAAAACAAATGTAAAATTCTACTCGAGAGTTAAACAACAGAATAAAGGAGTGGGATAATTACAAATGGAGAAGTCAATTTGAGATTTAAACAACACATCGGAGGGGTAATGAAATAACAAACGAAAAACTCTACTTGAGTGTTAAACAATACACAAAAGGAGTGGGAGAAACAACAATTGAACAACGCCACTGTAGAGATAAATAACACATCAAAGGAGTGGGATAATGTCAAACAAAGAAATCTATTAGAGATTTAAACAATACAAAGAAGGACTAAGAGTATCACAAACAAAGAACTCTACTTAAGAGTTAAACCACAAACATAAGGAGTGGGATAAACAACAAATGTAAAATTGTACTCGAGAGTTAAACAACACAATAAAGGAGTGCGACGATTACAAATGGAGAAGTCAATTTGAGATTTAAACAACACATCGGACGAGTAATAAAATAACAAACGAAAAACTCTGCTTGAGAGTTAAACAATAAACAAAAGTAGTGGGATAAACAACAAACGAAAACACCACTCGAGAGATAAACAACACATCAAAGGAGTGGGATAATGTCAAACGAAAAAGTCTATTCGAGATTTAAACAATACAAAGAAGGAGTAAGAGTATCACAAACGAAGAACTCCACTTGAGAGTTAAACCACACACATAAGGAGTAGGATAAAAAACAAATGTAAAATTCTACTCGAGAGTTGAACAACAAAATAAAGGAGTGGGATAAACAACGAACGAACTACACCACTGTAGAGATAAACAACACATCAAAGGAGTGGGATAATGTCGAACGAAGAAATCTATTAGAGAATTAAACAATACAGAGAAGGAGTAAGAGTATCACAAACGAAGATCTCCACTTGAGAGTTAAACCACACACATACGGAGTAGGAGAAAAAACAAATGTAAAATTCTACTCGAGAGTTAAACAACAGAATAAAGGAGTGGGATAATTACAAATGGAGAAGTCAATTTGTGATTTAAACAATACATCAGAGGGTTAATAAAATAACAAACGAAAAACTCTACTTGAGTGTTAAACAATACACAAAAGGAGTGGGATAAACAACAAATGAACAACACCACTGTAGAGATAAATAACACATCAAAGGAGTGGGATAATGTCAAACGAAGAAATCTATTCGAGATTTAAACAATACAAAGAAGGAGTAAGAGTATCACAAACAAAGAACTCTACTTGAGAGTTAAACCACACACATAAGGAGTGGGATAAACAACAAATGTAAAATTGTACTCGAGAGTTAAACAGCACAATAAAGGAGTGCGACGATTACAAATGGAGAAGTCAATTTGAGATTTAAACAACACATCGGACGGGTAATAAAATAACAAACGAAAAACTCTGCTTGAGAGTTAAACAATACACAAAAGGAGTGGGATAAACAACAAACGAAAACACCACTCGAGAGATAAACAACACATCAAAGGAGTGGGATAATGTCAAACGAAGAAGTCTATTCGAGATTTAAACAATACAGAGAAGGAGTAAGAGTATCACAAACGAAGAACTCCACTTGAGAGTTAAACCACACACATAAGGAGTAGGATAAAAAACAAATGTAAAATTCTACTCGAGAGTTAAACAACAGAATAAAGGAGTGGGATAATTACAAATGGAGAAGTCAATTTGTGATTTAAACAACACATCAGAGGGTTAATAGAATAACAAACGAAAAACTCTACTTGAGTTTTAAACAATACACAAAAGGAGTGGGATAAACACAAACGAAAACACCACTCGAGAGATAAAGAACACATCAAAGGAGTGGGATAATGTCAAACGAAGAAGTCTATTCGAGATTTAAACAATACAGAGAAGGAGTAAGAGTATCACAAACGAAGAACTCCACTTGAGAGTTAAACCACACACATAAGGAGTAGGATAAAAAACAAATGTAAAATTCTACTCGAGAGTTAAACAACAAAATAAAGGAGTGGGATAATTACAAATGGAGAAGTCAATTTGAGATTTAAACAACACATCGGAGGGGTAATAAAATAACAAACGAAAAACTCTACTTGAGAGTTAAACAATACACAAAAGGAGTGGGATAAACAACAAACGAAAACACCACTCGAGAGATAAACAACACATCAAAGGAGTGGGATATTGTCAAACGAAGAAGTCTATTCGTGATTTAAACAATACAGAGAAGGAGTAAGAGTATCACAAACGAAGAACTCCACTTGAGAGTTAAACCACACACATAAGGAGTAGGATAAAAAACAAATGTAAAATTCTACTCGAGAGTTAAACAACAGAATAAAGGAGTGGGATAATTACAAATGGAGAAGTCAATTTGAGATTTAAACAACACATCGGAGGGGTAATAAAATAACAAACGAAAAACTCTACGTGAGTGTTAAACAATACACAAAAGGAGTGGGATAAACAACAAATGAACAACGCCACTGTAGAGATAAATAACACATCAAAGGAGTGGGATAATGTCAAACGAAGAAATCTATTCGAGATTTAAACAATTCAAAGAACGAGTAAGAGTATCACAAACAAAGAACTCTACTTGAGAGTTAAACCACACACATAAGGAGCGGGATAAACAACAAATGTAAAATTGTACTCGAGAGTTAAACAGCACAATAAAGGAGTGCGACGATTACAAATGGAGAAGTCAATTTGAGATTTAAACAACACATCGGACGGGTAATAAAATAACAAACGAAAAACTCTGCTTGAGAGTTAAACAATACACAAAAGGAGTGGGATAAACAACAAACGAAAACACCACTCGAGAGATAAACAACACATCAAATGAGTGGGATAATGTCAAACGAAGAAGTCTATTCGAGATTTAAACAATACAGAGAAGGAGTAAGAGTATCACAAACGAAGAACTCCACTTGAGAGTTAAACCACACACATAAGGAGTAGGATAAAAAACAAATGTAAAATTCTACTCGAGAGTTAAACAACAGAATAAAGGAGTGGGATAATTACAAATGGAGAAGTCAATTTGAGATTTAAACAACACATCGGAGGGGTAATAAAATAACAAACGAAAAACTCTACTTGAGTGTTAAACAATACACAAAAGGAGTGGGATAAACAACAAACGAAAACACCACTCGAGAGATAAACAACACATCAAAGGAGTGGGATAATCAACTGAAGAAGTCTATTCGAGATTTAAACAATTCAGAGAAGGAGTAAGAGTATCACATACGAAGAACTCCACTTGAGAGTTAAACCACACACATAAGGAGTAGTATAAAAAACAAATGTAAAATTCTACTTGGGAGTTAAACAACTGAATAAAGGAGTGGGATAATTACAAATGGAGAAGTCAATTTGAGATTTAAACAACACATCGGAGGGGTAATAAAATAACAAACGAAAAACTCTACTTGAGTGTTAAACAATACACAAAAGGAGTGGGATAAACAACAAACGAACAACACCACTGTAGAGATAAACAACACATCAAAGGAGTGGGATAATGTCAAACGAAGAAATCTATTCGAGATTTAAACAATACACAGAAGGAGTAAGAGTATCACAAACAAAGAACTCTACTTGAGAATTAAACCACACACATAAGGAGTGGGATAAACAACAAATGTAAAATTGTACTCGAGAGTTAAACAACACAATAAAGGAGTGGGATGATTACAAATGGAGAAGTCAATTTGAGATTTAAACAACACATCGGAGGGGTAATAAAATAACAAACGAAAAACTCTACTTGAGAGTTAACCAATACACAAAAGGAGTGGGATAAACAACAAACGAAAACACTCGAGAGATAAACAACACATCAAAGGAGTGGGATAATGTCAAACGAAGAAATCTATTCGAGATTTAAACAATACAGAGAAGGAGTAAGAGTATCACAAACGAAGAACTCCACTTGAGAGTTAAACCACACACATAAGGAGTAGGATAAACAACAAATGTAAAATTGTACTCGAGAGTTAAACACCATAATAAAGGAGTGGGATAATTACAAATGGAGAAGTCAATTTGAGATTTAAACAACACATCGGAGGGATAATAAAATAACAAACGAAAAACTCTACTTGAGTGTTAAACAATACACAAAAGGAGTGGGATAAACAACAAACGAAAACACCACTCGAGAGATAAACAACACATCAAAGGAGTGGGATAATGTCAAATGAAGAAGTCTATTCGAGATTTAAACAATACAGAGAAGGAGTAAGAGTATCACAAACGAAGAACTCCACTTGAGAGTTAAACCACACACATAAGGAGTAGGATAAAAAACAAATGTAAAATTCTACTCGAGAGTTAAACAACAGAATAAAGGAGTGGGATAATTACAAATGGAGAAGTCAATTTGAGATTTAAACAACACATCGGAGGGGTAATAAAATAACAAACGAAAAACTCTACTTGAGTGTTAAACAATACACAAAAGGAGTGGGATAAACAACAAACGAACAACACCACTGTAGAGATAAACAACACATCAAAGGAGTGGGATAATGTCAAACGAAGAAATCTATTCGAGATTTAAACAATACACAGAAGGAGTAAGAGTATCACAAACAAAGAACTCTACTTGAGAATTAAACCACACACATAAGGAGTGGGATAAACAACAAATGTAAAATTGTACTCGAGAGTTAAACAACACAATAAAGGAGTGCGACGATTACAAATGGAGAAGTCAATTTGAGATTTAAACAACACATCGGACGGGTAATAAAATAACAAACGAAAAACTCTACTTGAGAGTTAAACAATACACAAAAGGAGTGGGATAAACAACAAACGAAAACACCACTCGAGAGATAAACAACACATCAAAGGAGTGGGATAATCAACTGAAGAAGTCTATTCGAGATTTAAACAATTCAGAGAAGGAGTAAGAGTATCACATACGAAGAACTCCACTTGAGAGTTAAACCACACACATAAGGAGTAGTATAAAAAACAAATGTAAAATTCTACTCGGGAGTTAAACAACTGAATAAAGGAGTGGGATAATTACAAATGGAGAAGTCAATTTGAGATTTAAACAACACATCGGAGGGGTAATAAAATAACAAACGAAAAACTCTACTTGAGAGTTATCCAATACACAAAAGGAGTGGGATAAACAACAAACGAAAACACCACTCGAGAGATAAAGAACACATCAAAGGAGTGGGATAATGTCAAACGAAGAAGTCTATTCGAGATTTAAACAATATAGAGAAGGAGTAAGAGTATCACAAACGAAGAACTCCACTTGAGAGTTAAACCACACACATAAGGAGTAGGATAAAAAATAAATGTAAAATTCAACTCGAGAGTTAAACAACAGAATAATGGAGTGGGATAATTACAAATGGAGAAGTCAATTTGAGATTTAAACAACACATCGGAGGGGTAATAACATAACAAACGAAAAACTCTACTTGAGTGTTAAACAATACACAAAAGGAGTGGGATAAACAACAAACGAAAACACCACTCGAGAGATAAACAACACATCAAAGGAGTGGGATAATCAACTGAAGAAGTCTATTCGAGATTTAAACAATTCAGTGAAGGAGTAAGAGTATCACATACGAAGAACTCCACTTGAGAGTTAAACCACACACATAAGGAGTAGTATAAAAAACAAATGTAAAATTCTACTTGGGAGTTAAATAACTGAATAAAGGAGTGGGATAATTACAAATGGAGAAGTCAATTTGAGATTTAAACAACACATCGGAGGGGTAATAAAATAACAAACGAAAAACTCTACATGAGTGTTAAACAATACAAGAAAGGAGTGGGACAAACAACGAACGAACTACACCACTGTAGAGATAAACAACACATCAAAGGAGTGGGATAATGTCGAACGAAGAAATCTATTCGAGATTTAAACAATACACAGAAGGAGTAAGAGTATCACAAACAAAGAACTCTACTTGAGAATTAAACCACAAACATAAGGAGTGGGATAAAAAACAAATGTAAAATTGTACTCGAGAGTTAAACATCACAATAAATGAGTGCGACGATTACAAATGGAGAAGTCAATTTGAGATTTAAACAACACATCGGACGGGTAATAAAATAACAAACGAAAAACTCTGCTTGAGAGTTAAACAATACACAAAAGGAGTGGGATAAATAACAAACGAAAACACCACTCGAGAGATAAACAACACATCAAAGGAGTGGGATAATGTCAAACGAAGAAGTCTATTCGAGATTTAAACAATACAGAGAAGGAGTAAGAGTATCACAAACGAAGAACTCCACTTGAGAGTTAAACCACACACATAAGGAGTAGGATAAAAAACAAATGTAAAATTCTACTCGAGAGTTAAACAACAAAATAAAGGAGTGGGATAATTACAAATGGAGAAGTCAATTTGAGATTTAAACAACACATCGGAGGGGTAATAAAATAACAAACGAAAAACTCTACTTTATTTTTAAAGAACTACTTGAGAGTTAAACAATACACAAAAGGAGTGGAATAAACAACAAACGAAAACACCACTTGAGAGATAAACAACACATCAAATGAGTGGGATAATGTCAAATGAAGAAGTCTTTCGAGATTTAAACAATACAGAGAAGGAGTAAGAGTATCACAAACGAAGAACTCCACTTGAGAGTTAAACCACACACATAAGGAGTAGGATAAAAAACAAATGTAAAATTCTACTCGAGAGTTAAACAACAGAATAAAGGAGTGGGATAATTACAAATGGAGAAGTCAATTTGAGATTTAAACAACACATCGGAGGGGTAATAAAATAACAAACGAAAAACTCTACTTGAGTGTTAAACAATACACAAAAGGAGTGGGATAAACAACAAACGAACAACACCACTGTAGAGATAAACAACACATCAAAGGAGTGGGATAATGTCAAACGAAGAAATCTATTCGAGATTTAAACAATACACAGAAGGAGTAAGAGTATCACAAACAAAGAACTCTACTTGAGAATTAAACCACAAACATAAGGAGTGGGATAAAAAACAAATGTAAAATTGTACTCGAGAGTTAAACAACACAATAAAGGAGTGGGATGATTACAAATGGAGAAGTCAATTTGAGATTTAAACAACACATCGGACGGGTAATAAAATAACAAACGAAAAACTCTGCTTGAGAGTTAAACAATACACAAAAGGAGTGGGATAAACAACAAACGAAAACACCACTCGAGAGATAAACAACACATCAAAGGAGTGGGATAATGTCAAACGAAGAAGTCTATTCGAGATTTAAACAATACAGAGAAGGAGTAAGAGTATCACAAACGAAGAACTCCACTTGAGAGTTAAACCACACACATAAGGAGTAGGATAAAAAACAAATGTAAAATTCTACTCGAGAGTTAAACAACTGAATAAAGGAGTGGGATAATTACAAATGGAGAAGTCAATTTGAGATTTAAACAACACATCGGAGGGGTAATAAAATAACAAACGAAAAACTCTACTTGAGTGTTAAACAATACACAAAAGGAGTGGGATAAACAACAAACGAACAACACCACTGTAGAGATAAACAACACATCAAAGGAGTGGGATAATGTCAAACGAAGAAATCTATTCGAGATTTAAACAATACACAGAAGGAGTAAGAGTATCACAAACAAAGAACTCTACTTGAGAATTAAACCACAAACATAAGGAGTGGGATAAAAAACAAATGTAAAATTGTACTCGAGAGTTAAACAACACAATAAAGGAGTGGGATGATTACAAATGGAGAAGTCAATTTGAGATTTAAACAACACATCGGAGGGGTAATAAAATAACAAACGAAAAACTCTACTTGAGAGTTAAACAATACACAAAAGGAGTGGGATAAACAACAAATGAAAACACCACTCGAGAGATAAACAACACATCAAAGGAGTGGGATAATGTCAAACGAAGAAGTCTATTCGAGATTTAAACAATACAGAGAAGGAGTAAGAGTATCACAAACGAAGAACTCCACTTGAGAGTTAAACCACACACATAAGGAGTAGGATAAAAAACAAATGTAAAATTCTACTCGAGAGTTGAACAACAAAATAAAGGAGTGGGATAATTACAAACGGAGAAGTCAATTTGAGATTTAAACAACACATCGGTGGGGTAATAATATGACAAACGAAAAACTCTACTTTGTTTTTTTGATATTAAGGTGGAGTCAAGCTCCTACTCTACTTGAGAGTTAAACAATACACAAAAGGAGTGGGATAAACAACAAACGAAAACACCACTCGAGAGATAAACAACACATCAAATGAGTGGGATAATGTCAAATGAAGAAGTCTATTCGAGATTTAAACAATTCAAAGAAGGAGTAAGAGTATCACATACGAAGAACTCCACTTGGGAGTTAAACCACACACATAAGGAGTAGGATAAAAAACAAATGTAAAATTCTACTCGAGAGTTAAACAACAGAATAAAGGAGTGGGATAATTACAAATGGAGAAGTTAATTTGAGATTTAAACAACACATCGGAGGGGTAGTAAAATAACAAACGAAAAACTCTACTTGAGTGTTAAACAATACACAAAAGGAGTGGGATAAACAACAAACGAACAACACCACTTTGAGAGATAAACAACACATCAAAGGTGGGATTGTGTGAAACGAAGAAATCTATTCGAGATTTAAACAATACACAGAAGGAGTAAGAGTATCACAAACGAAGAACTCCACATGAGAGTCAAACCACACACATAAGGAGTAGGATAAAAAACAAATGTAAAATTCTACTCGAGAGTTAAACAACAAAATAAAGGAATGGGATAATTACAAAGGGAGAAGTCAATTTGAGATTTATACAACACATCGGAGGGTTAATAAAACAACAAACGAAAAACTCTACTTTAGTGTTAAACAATACACAAAAGGAGTGGGATAAACAACAAACGAACAACACCACTCGAGATATAAACAACACATCAAAGGAGTGGGATAATGTCAAATGAAGAAGTCTATTCGAGATTTAAACAATACAGAGAAGGAGTAACAGTATCACAAACGAAGAACTCCACTTGAGATTTAAACCACACACATAAGGAGTAGGATAAAAAACAAATGTAAAATTCTACAAGAGAGTTAAACAACAAAATAAAGGAGTGGGATAATTACAAATGGAGAAGTCAATTTGAGATTTAAACAACACATCGGAGGGTTAATAAAACAACAAACGAAAAACTCTACTTCAGTGTTAAACAATACACAAAAGGAGTGGGATAAACAACAAAGGAAAACACCACTCGAGAGATAAACAACACATCAAAGGAGTGGGATAATGTCAAACGAAGAAGTCTCTTCGAGATTTAAACAATACAGAGGAGTAAGAGTATCACAAACGAAGAACTCCACTTGAGAGTTAAACAACACACATAAGGAGTCGGATAAAAAACAAATGTAAAATTCTACTCGAGAGTTAAACAACAAAATAAAGGAGTGGGATACTTACAAATGGAGAAGTCAATTTGAGATTTAAACAACACATCGGAGGGGTAATAAAATGACAAACGAAAAACTCTACTTTGTTTTTTTGATATTAAGGTGGAGTCAAGCTCCTATTATTAAATAAAAACCATAGACTCAAGGGGGTTTATGAGCACAACGAAAAAACTCTACTTGAGAGTTAAACAATACACAAAAGGAGTGGGATAAACAACAAACGAAAACACCACTCGAGAGATAAACAACACATCAAAGGAGTGGGATAATGTCAAATGAAGAAGTCTATTCGAGATTTAAACAATTCAAAGAAGGAGTAAGAGTATCACATACGAAGAACTCCACTTGGGAGTTAAACCACACACATAAGGAGTAGGATAAAAAAGAAATGTAAAATTCTACTCGAGAGTTAAACAACAGAATAAAGGAGTGGGATAATTACAAATGGAGAAGTCAATTTGAGATTTAAACAACACATCGGAGGGGTAATAAAATAACAAACGAAAAACTCTACTTGAGTGTTAAACAATACACAAAAGGAGTGGGATAAACAACGAACGAACTACACCACTGTAGAGATAAACAACACATCAAAGGAGTGGGATAATGTCAAACGAAGAAATCTATTCGAGATTTAAACAATACACAGAAGGAGTAAGAGTATCACAAACGAAGAACTCCACTTGAGAGTCAAACCACACACATAAGGAGTAGGACAAAAAACAAATGTAAAATTCTACTCGAGAGTTAAACAACAAAATAAAGGAGTGGGATAATTACAAAGGGAGAAGTCAATTTGAGATTTAAACAACACATCGGAGGGTTAATAAAATAACAAACGAAAAACTCTACTTTAGTGTTAAACAATACACAAAAGGAGTGGGATAAACAACAAACGAACAACACCACTCGAGATATAAACAACACATCAAAGGATGGGATAATGTCAAACGAAGAAGTCTATTCGAGATTTAAACAATACAGAGAAGGAGTAAGAGTATCACAAACGAAGAACTCCACTTGAGAGTTAAACCACACACATAAGGAGTAGGATAAAAAACAAATGTAAAATTCTACAAGAGAGTTAAACAACAAAATAAAGGAGTGGGATAATTACAAATGGAGAAGTCAATTTGAGATTTAAACAACACATCGGAGGGTTAATAAAATAACAAACGAAAAACTCTACTTGAGTGTTAAACAATACACAAAAGGAGTGGGATAAACAACAAACGAACAACACCACTGTAGAGATAAACAACACATCAAAGGAGTGGGATATTATCAAACGAAGAAGTCTATTCGTGATTTAAACAATACAGAGAAGGAGTAAGAGTATCACAAACAAAGAACTGTACTTGAGAATTAAACCACACACATAAGGAGTGGGATAAACAACAAATGTAAAATTGTACTCGAGAGTTAAACAACACAATAAAGGAGTGGGATGATTACAAATGGAGAAGTCAATTTGAGATTTAAACAACACATCGGAGGGGTATAAAATAACAAACGAAAAATTCTACTCGAGAGTTAACCAATACACAAAAGGAGTGGGATAAACAACAAACGAACAACACCTCTGTAGAGATAAACAACACATCAAAGGAGTGGGATATTGTCAAACGAAGAAGTCTATTCGTGATTTAAACAATACAGGAGAAGGTAAGAGTATCACAAGCGAAGAACCCTACTTGAGAAATAAACCACACACATAACGAGTGGGATAAACAACAAATGTAAAATTCTACTTGAGAGTTAAACAACCTGATAAAAGGTGGGATAATTACAAATGGAGAAGTCAATTTGAGATTTAAACAACACATCGGAGGGTAATAAAATGACAAGCGAAAACTCTACTTTGTTTTTTTATATAAAGGTGAGTCAAGCTCCTATTATTAAATAAAAACCATAAACTCACAGGGGTTTATAAGAACAACGAAAAACTCTACTTGAGAGTTAAACAATACACAAAAGGAGTGGGATAAACAACAAACGAAAACACCACTCGAGAGATAAACAACACATCAAAGGAGTGGCATAATGTCAAATGAAGAAGTCTATTCGAGATTTAAACAATACACAGAAGGAGTAAGAGTATCACAAACGAAGAACTCTACTTGAGAGTTAAACCACACACATAAGGAGTAGGATAAAAAACAAATGTAAAATTCTATTCGAGAGTTAAACAACAGAATAAAGGAGTGGGATAATTACAAATGGAGAAGTCAATTTGAGATTTAAACAACACATCGGAGGGGTAATAAAATAACAAACGAAAAACTCTACTTGAGTGTTAAACAATACACAAAAGGAGTGGGATAAACAACAAACGAACAACACCACTGTAGAGATAAACAACACATCAAAGGAGTGGGATAATGTCAAACGAAGAAATCTATTCGAGATTTAAACAATACACAGAAGGAGTAAGAGTATCACAAACAAAGAACTCTACTTGAGAATTAAACCACACACATAAGGAGTGGGATAAACAACAAATGTAAAATTGTACTCGAGAGTTAAACAACACAATAAAGGAGTGGGATGATTACAAATGGAGAAGTCAATTTGAGATTTAAACAACACATCGGAGGGGTAATAAAATAACAAACGAAAAACTCTACTTGAGAGTTAAACAATACACAAAAGGAGTGGGATAAACAACAAACGAAAACACCACTCGAGAGATAAACAACACATCAAAGGAGTGGGATAATGTCAAACGAAGAAGTCTATTCGAGATTTAAACAATACAGAGAAGGAGTAAGAGTATCACAAACGAAGAACTCCACTTGAGAGTTAAACCACACACATAAGGAGTAGGATAAAAAACAAATGTAAAATTCTACTCGAGAGTTAAACAACAAAGTAAAGGAGTGGGATACTTACAAATGGAGAAGTCAATTTGAGATTTAAACCACACATCGGAAGGGTAATAAAATAACAAACGAAAAACTCTACTTTGTTTTTTTTATTAAATAAAAACCATAGACTCAAGGGGGTTTATGAGCACAACGAAAAAACTCTACTTGAGAGTTAAACAATACACAAAAGGAGTGGGATAAACAACAAACGAAAACACCACTCGAGAGATAAACAACACATCAAAGGAGTGGGATAATGTCAAATGAAGAAGTCTATTCGAGATTTAAACAATTCAAAGAAGGAGTAAGAGTATCACATACGAAGAACTCCACTTGGGAGTTAAACCACACACATAAGGAGTAGGATAAAAAACAAATGTAAAATTCTACTCGAGAGTTAAACAACAGAATAAAGGAGTGGGATAATTACAAATGGAGAAGTTAATTTGAGATTTAAACAACACATCGGAGGGGTAGTAAAATAACAATCGAAAAACTCTACTTGAGTGTTAAACAATACACAAAAGGAGTGGGATAAACAACAAACGAACAACACCACTGTAGAGATAAACAACACATCAAAGGAGTGGGATAATGTCAAACGAAGAAATCTATTCGAGATTTAAATAATACACAGAAGGAGTAAGAGTATCACAAACAAAGAACTCTACTTGAGAATTAAACCACAAACATAAGGAGTGGGATAAAAAACAAATGTAAAATTGTACTCGAGAGTTAAACAACACAATAAAGGAGTGGGATGATTACAAATGGAGAAGTCAATTTGAGATTTAAACAACACATCGGAGGGGTAATAAAATAACAAACGAAAAACTCTACTTGAGAGTTAACCAATACACAAAAGGAGTGGGATAAACAACAAACGAAAACACCATTCGAGAGATAAACAACACATCAAAGGAGTGGGATAATGTCAAATGAAGAAGTCTATTCGAGATTTAAACAATTCAAAGAAGGAGTAAGAGTATCACATACGAAGAACTCCAGTTGGGAGTTAAACCACACACATAAGGAGTAGGATAAAAAACAAATGTAAAATTCTACTCGAGAGTTAAACAACTGAATAAAGGAGTGGGATAATTACAAATGGAGAAGTCAATTTGAGATTTAAACAACACATCGGAGGGGTAATAACATAACAAACGAAAAACTCTACTTGAGTGTTAAACAATACACAAAAGGAGTGGGATAAACAACGAACGAACAACACCACTGTAGAGATAAACAACACATCAAAGGAGTGGGATAATGTCAAACGAAGAAATCTATTCGAGATTTAAACAATACACAGAAGGAGTAAGAGTATCACAAACGAAGAACTCCACTTGAGAGTTAAACCACACACATAAGGAGTAGGATAAAAAACAAATGTAAAATTGTACTCGAGAGTTAAACAGCACAATAAAGGAGTGCGACGATTACAAATGGAGAAGTCAATTTGAGATTTAAACAACACATCGGACGGGTAATAAAATAACAAACGAAAAACTCTGCTTGAGAGTTAAACAATACACAAAAGTAGTGGGATAAACAACAAACGAAAACACCACTCGAGAGATAAACAACACATCAAAGGAGTGGGATAATGTCAAACGAAGAAGTCTATTCGAGATTTAAACAATACAGAGGAGTAAGAGTATCACAAACGAAGAACTCCACTTGAGAGTTAAACCACACACATAAGGAGTAGGATAAAAAACAAATGTAAAATTCTACTCGAGAGTTGAACAACAAAATAAAGGAGTGGGATAATTACAAACGGAGAAGTCAATTTGAGATTTAAACAACACATCGGTGGGGTAATAATATGACAAACGAAAAACTCTACTTTGTTTTTTTGATGAGCACAACGAAAAAACTCTACTTGAGAGTTAAACAATACACAAAAGGAGTGGGATAAACAACAAACGAAAACACCACTCGAGAGATAAACAACACATCAAAGGAGTGGGATAATGTCAAATGAAGAAGTCTATTCGAGATTTAAACAATTCAAAGAAGGAGTAAGAGTATCACATACGAAGAACTCCACTTGGCAGTTAAACCACACACATAAGGAGTAGGATAAAAAACAAATGTAAAATTCTACTCGAGAGTTAAACAACAGAATAAAGGAGTGGGATAATTACAAATGGAGAAGTTAATTTGAGATTTAAACAACACATCGGAGGGGTAGTAAAATAACAAACGAAAAACTCTACTTGAGTGTTAAACAATACACAAAAGGAGTGGGATAAACAACGAACGAACCACACCACTGTAGAGATAAACAACACATCAAAGGAGTGGGATAATGTCAAACGAAGAAATCTATTCGAGATTTAAACAATACACAGAAGGAGTAAGAGTATCACAAACGAAGAACTCCACGTGAGAGTCAAACCACACACATAAGGAGTAGGATAAAAAACAAATGTAAAATTCTACTCGAGAGTTAAACAACAAAATAAAGGAGTGGGATGATTACAAAGGGAGAAGTCAATTTGAGATTTATACAACACATCGGAGGGTTAATAAAATAACAAACGAAAAACTCTACTTTAGTGTTAAACAATACACAAAAGGAGTGGGATAAACAACAAACGAACAACACCACTCGAGATATAAACAACACATCAAAGGAGTGGGATAATGTCAAACGAAGAAGTCTATTCGAGATTTAAACAATACAGAGAAGGAGTAAGAGTATCACAAACGAAGAACTCCACTTGAGAGTTAAACCACACACATAAGGAGTAGGATAAAAAACAAATGTAAAATTCTACAAGAGAGTTAAACAACAAAATAAAGGAGTGGGATAATTACAAATGGAGAAGTCAATTTGAGATTTAAACAACACATCGGAGGGTTAATAAAATAACAAACGAAAAACTCTACTTCAGTGTTAAACAATACACAAAAGGAGTGGGATAAACAACAAACGAACAACACCACTGTAGAGATAAACAACACATCAAAGGAGTGGGATAATGTCAAACGAAGAAATCTATTCGAGATTTAAACAATACACAGAAGGAGTAAGAGTATCACAAACAAAGAACTCTACTTGAGAATTAAACCACACACATAAGGAGTGGGATAAACAACAAATGTAAAATTGTACTCGAGAGTTAAACAACACAATAAAGGAGTGGGATGATTACAAATGGAGAAGTCAATTTGAGATTTAAACAACACATCGGAGGGGTAATAAAATAACAAACGAAAAATTCTACTTGAGAGTTAACCAATACACAAAAGGAGTGGGATAAACAAAAAACGAACAACACCACTGTAGAGATAAACAACACATCAAAGGAGTGGGATATTGTCAAACGAAGAAGTCTTTTCGTGATTTAAACAATACACAGAAGGAGTAAGAGTATCATAGACGAAAAACTCTACTTGAGACATAAACCACACACATAAGGAGTGGGATAAACAACAATTGTAAAATTCTACTCGAGAGTTAAACAACACAATAAAGGAGTGGGATAATTTCAAATGGAGAAGTCAATTTGAGATTTAAACAACACATCGGAGGGGTAATAAAATGACAAACGAAAAACTCTACTTTGTTTTTTTTATATAAAGGTGGAGTCAAGCTCCTATTATTAAATAAAAACCATAAACTCACGGGGGTTTATAAGAACAACGAAAAATACTACTTGAGAGTTAAACAATACACAAAAGGAGTGGGAGAAACAACAAACGAAAACACCACTCGAGAGATAAACAACACATCAAAGGAGTGGGATAATGTCAAATGAAGCAGTCAATTCAAGATTTAAACAATACAGAGAAGGAGTAAGAGTATCACAAACGAAGAATTCCACTTAAGAGTTAAACCACACACATAAGGAGTAGGATAAAAAACAAATGTAAAATTCTATTCGAGAGTTAAATAACAGAATAAAGGAGAGGGATAATTACAAATGGAGAGTCAATTTGAGATTTAAACAACACATCGGAGGGGTAGTAAAATAACAAACGAAAAACTCTACTTGAGTGTTAAACAATACACAAAAGGAATGGTATAAACAACAAACGGACAACACCACAGTATAGATAAACAACACATCAAAGGAGTGGGATAATGTCAAACGAAGAAATCTATTCGAGATTTAAACAATACACAGAAGGAGTAAGAGTATCACAAACAAAGAACTCTACTTGAGAATTAAACCACACACATAAGGAGTGGGATAAACAACAAATGTAAAATTGTACTCGAGAGTTAAACAACACAATAAAGGAGTGGGATGATTACAAATGGAGAAGTCAATTTGAGATTTAAACAACACATCGGAGGGATAATAAAATAACAAACGAAAAACTCTACTTGAGAGTTAACCAATACACAAAAGGAGTGGGATAAACAACAAACGAAAACACCACTCGAGAGATAAACAACACATCAAAGGAGTGGGATAATGTCAAACGAAGAAGTCTATTCGAGATTTAAACAATACAGAGAAGGAGTAAGAGTATCACAAACGAAGAACTCCACTTGAGAGTTAAACCACACACATAAGGAGTAGGATAAAAAACAAATGTAAAATTCTACTCGAGAGTTAAACAACAAAATAAAGGAGTGGGATAATTACAAATGGAGAAGTCAATTTGAGATTTAAACAACACATCAGTGGGGTAATAAAATGACAAACGAAAAACTCTACTTTGTTTTTTTTATATTAAGGTGGAGTCAAGCTCCTATTATTAAATAAAAACCATAAACTAACGAGGGTTTATAAGAACAACGAAAAACTCTACTTGAGAGTTAACCAATACACAAAAAGAGTGGGATAAACAACAAACGAAAACACCACTGTAGAGATAAACAATACATCAAAGGAGTGGGATAATGTCAAACGAAGAAGTCTATTCGAGATTTAAACAATACAGAGAAGGAGTAAGAGTATCAGAAACGAAGAATTCCACTAGAGAGTTAAACCACACACATAAGGAGTAGGATAAAAAAAACAAATGTAAAATTCTACTCGAGAGTTAAACAACAAAATAAAGGAGTGGGATAATTACAAATGGAGAAGTCAATTTGAGATTTAAACAACACATCGGAGGGGTAATAAAATGACAAACGAAAAACTCTACTTTGTTTTTTTTATATTAAGGTGGAGTCAAGCTCCTATTATTAAATAAAAACCATAAACTCACGGGGGTTTATAAGAACAACGAAAAACTCTACTTGAGAGTTAAACAATACACAAAAGGAGTGGGATAAACAACAAACGAAAACACCACTCGAGAGATAAACAACACATCAAAGGAGTGGGATAATGTCAAACGAAGAAATCTATTCGAGATTTAAACAATACACAGAAGGAGTAAGAGTATCACAAACAAAGAACTCTACTTGAGAATTAAACCACACACATAAGGAGTGGGATAAACAACAAATGTAAAATTGTACTCGAGAGTTAAACAACACAATAAAGGAGTGGGATGATTACAAAGAGAAGTCAATTTGAGATTTAAACAACACATCGGAGGGGTAATAAAATAATAAACGAAAAACTCTACTTGAGAGTTAACAAATACAAAAAAGGAGTGGGATAAACAACAAACGAAAACACCACTCGAGAGATAAACAACACATCAAAGGAGTGGGATAATGTCAAACGAAGAAGTCTATTCGAGATTTAAACAATACAGAGAAGGAGTAAGAGTATCACAAACGAAGAACTCCACTTGAGAGTTAAACCACACACATAAGGAGTAGGATAAAAAACAAATGTAAAATTCTACTCGAGAGTTAAACAACAGAATAAAGGAGTGGGATAATTACAAATGGAGAAGTCAATTTGAGATTTAAACAACACATCGGAGGGGTAATAAAATGACAAACGAAAAACTCTACTTTGTTTTTTTTATATTAAGGTGGAGTCAAGCTCCTATTATTAAATAAAAGCCATAAACTAACGGGGGTTTATAAGAACAACGAAAAACTCTACTTGAGAGTTAAACAATACACAAAAGGAGTGGGATAAACAACAAACGAAAACACCACTCGAGAGATAAACAACACATCAAAGGAGTGGGATAATGTCAAACGAAGAAGTCTACTTGAGAGTTAAACCACACACATAAGGAGTAGGATAAAAAACAAATGTAAAATTCTACAAGAGAGTTAAACAACAAAATAAAGGAGTGGGATAATTACAAATGGAGAAGTCAATTTGAGATTTAAACAACACAACGGAGGGTAATAAAATAACAAACGAAAAACTCTACTTGAGAGTTAACCAATACACAAAAGGAGTGGGATAAACAACAAACGAAAACACCACTGTAGAGATAAACAACACATCAAAGGAGTGGGATAATGTCAAACGAAGAAGTCTATTCGAGATTTAAACAATACAGAGAAGGAGTAAGAGTATCACAAACGAAGAATTCCACTAAAGAGTTAAACCACACACATAAGGAGTAGGATAAAAAAAACAAATGTAAAATTCTACTCGAGAGTTAAACAAAAAAATAAAGGAGTGGGATAATTACAAACGGAGAAGTCAATTTGAGATTTAAACAACGCATCGGTGGGTTAATAAAATGACAAACGAAAAACTCTACTTTGTTTTTTTTATATTAATGTGGAGTCAAGCTCCTATTATTAAATAAAAATCATAAACTCACCGGGGTTTATAAGAACAACGAAAAACTCTACTTGAGAGTTAAACAATACACAAAAGGCGTGGGATAAACAACAAACGAAAACACCACTCGAGAGATAAACAACACATCAAAGGAGTGGGATAATGTCAAATGAAGTCTATTCGAGATTTAAACAATACAGAGAAGGAGTAAGAGTATCACAAACGAAGAACTCCACTTGAGAGTTAAACCACACACATAAGGAGTAGGATAAAAAACAACTGTAAAATTCTACTTAAGAGTTAAACAACAGAATAAAGGAGTGGGATAGTTACAAATGGAGCAGTCAATTTGAGATTTAAACAACACATCGGGGGGTGAATAAAATAACAAACGAAAAACTCTACTTGAGTGTTAAACAATACACAAAAGGATTGGGATAAACAACAAACGAACAACACCACTGTAGAGATAAACAACACATCAAAGGAGTGGGATAATGTCTACCGAAGAAATCTATTCGAGATTTAAACAATACACAGAAGGAGTAAGAGTATCACAAACAAAGAACTCTACTTGAGAATTAAACTACAAACATAAGGAGTGGGATAAACAACAAATGTAAAATTGTACTCGAGAGTTAAACAACACAATAAAGGAGTGGGATGATTACAAATGGAGAAGTCAATTTGAGATTTAAACAACACATCGGAGGGGTAATAAAATAACAAACGAAAAACTCTACTTGAGAGTTAACCAATACACAAAAGGAGTGTGAGAAACAACAAACGAAAACACCACTCGAGAGATAAACAACACATCAAAGGAGTGGGATAATGTCAAACGAAGAAGTCTATTCGAGATTTAAACAATACAGAGAAGGAGTAAGAGTATCACAAACGAAGAACTCCACTTGAGAGTTAAACCACACACATAAGGAGTAGGATAAAAAACAAATGTAAAATTGTACTCGAGAGTTAAACAACACAATAACGAAAAAGGGATGATTACAAAGAGAAGTCAATTTGAGATTTAAACAACACATCGGAGGGGTAATAAAATAATAAACGAAAAACTCTACTTGAGAGTTAACAAATACAAAAAAGGAGTGGGATAAACAACAAACGAAAACACCACTCGAGAGATAAACAACACATCAAAGGAGTGGGATAATGTCAAACGAAGAAGTCTATTCGAGATTTAAACAATACAGAGAAGGAGTAAGAGTATCACAAACGAAGAACTCCACTAGAGAGTTAAACCACACACATAAGGAGTAGGATAAAAAAAATAAATGTAAAATTCTACTCGAGAGTTAACCAACCAACAAAATAAAGGAGTGGGATAATTACAAATGGAGAAGTCAATTTAAGATTTAAACAACACATCGGTGGGGTAATAATTTGACAAACGAAAAACTCTACTTTGTTTTTTTTATATTAAGGTGGAGTCAAGCTCCTATTATTAAATAAAAACCATAAACTAACGGGGGTTTATAAGAACAACGAAAAACTCTACTTGAGAGTTAAACAATACACAAAAGGAGTGGGATAAACAACAAACGAAAACACCACTCGAGAGATAAACAACACATCAAAGAGTGGGATAATGTCAAACGAAGAAGTCTATTCGAGATTTAAACAATACAGAGATGGAGTAAGAGTATCACAAATGAAGAACTCCACTTGAGAGTTAAACCACACACATAAGGAGTAGGATAAAAAACAAATGTAAAATTCTACAAGAGAGTTAAACAACAAAATAAAGGAGTGGGATAATTACAAATGGAGAAGTCAATTTGAGATTTAAACAACACATCGGAGGGGTAATAAAATAACAAACGAAAAACTCTACTTGAGAGTTAACCAATACACAAAAGGAGTGGGATAAACAACAAACGAAAACACCACCGTAGAGATAAACAACACATCAAAGGAGTGGGATAATGTCAAACGAAGAAGTCTATTCGAGATTTAAACAATACAGAGAAGGAGTAAGAGTATCACAAACGAAGAATTCCACTAGATAGTTAAACCACACACATAAGGAGTAGGATAAAAAAAACAAATGTAAAATTCTACTCGAGAGTTAAACAAAAAAATAAAGGAGTGGGATAATTACAAACGGAGAAGTCAATTTGAGATTTAAACAACACATCGGTGGGTTAATAAAATGACAAACGAAAAACTCTACTTTGTTTTTGTTATATTAAGGTGGAGTCAAGCTCCTAATATTAAATAAAAACCATAAACTCACGGGGGTTTATAAGAACAACGAAAAACTCTACTTGAGAGTTAAACAATACACAAAAGGAGTGGGATAAACAACAAACGAAAACACCACTCGAGAGATAAACAACACATCAAAGGAGTGGGATAATGTCAAACGAAGAAATCTATTCGAGATTTAAACAATACAGAGAAGGAGTAAGAGTATCACAAACGAAGAACTCCACTTGAGAGTTAAACAACACACATAAGGAGTAGGATAAAAAACAAATGTAAAATTCTACAAGAGAGTTAAACAACAAAATAAAGGAGTGGGATAATTACAAATGGAGAAGTCAATTTGAGATTTAAACAACACATCGGAGGGGTAATAAAATGACAAACGAAAAACTCTACTTTGTTTTTTTTATATTAAGGTGGAGTCAAGCTCCTATTATTAAATAAAAACCATAAACTCACGGGGGTTTATAAGAACAACGAAAAACTCTACTTGAGAGTTAAATAATACACAAAAGGAGTGGGATCAACAACAAACGAAAACACCACTCGAGAGATAAACAACACATCAAAGGAGTGGGATAATGTCAAACGAAGAAGTCTATTCGAGATTTAAACAATACAGAGAAGGAGTAAGAGTATCACAAACGAAGAACTCCACTAGAGAGTTAAACCACACACATGAGGAGTAGGATAAAAAAAATAAATGCAAAATTCTACTCGAGAGTTAAACAACAAAATAAAGGAGTGGGATAATTACAAATGGAGAAGTCAATTTGAGATTTAAACAACACATCGGTGGGGTAATAAAATGACAAACGAAAAACTCTACTTTGTTTTTTTTATATTAAGGTGGAGTCATGCTCCTATTATTAAATAAAAACCATAAACTAACGGGGGTTTATAAGAACAACGAAAAACTCTACTTGAGAGTTAAACAATACACAAAAGGAGTGGGATAAACAACAAACGAAAACACCACTCGAGAGATAAACAACACATCAAAGGAGTGGGATAATGTCAAACGAAGAAGTCTATTCGAGATTTAAACAATACAGAGAAGGAGTAAGAGTATCACAAACGAAGAACTCCACTTGAGAGTTAAACCACACACATAAGGAGTAGGATAAAAAACAAATGTAAAATTCTACAAGAGAGTTAAACAGCAAAATAAAGGAGTGGGATAATTACAAATGGAGAAGTCAATTTGAGATTTAAACAACACATCGGTGGGGTAATAAAATGACAAACGAAAAACTCTACTTTGTTTTTTTTATATTAAGGTGGAGTCATGCTCCTATTATTAAATAAAAACCATAAACTAACGGGGGTTTATAAGAACAACGAAAAACTCTACTTGAGAGTTAAACAATACACAAAAGGAGTGGGATAAACAACAAACGAAAACACCACTCGAGAGATAAACAACACATCAAAGGTGTGGGATAATGTCAAACGAAGAAGTCTATTCGAGATTTAAACAATACAGAGAAGGAGTAAGAGTATCACAAACGAAGAATTCCACTAGAGAGTTAAACCATACACATAAGGAGTAGGATAAAAAAAACAAATGTAAAATTCTACTCGAGAGTTAAACAAAAAAATAAAGGAGTGGGATAATTACAAACGGAGAAGTCAATTTGAGATTTAAACAACACATCGGTGGGTTAATAAAATGACAAACGAAAAACTCTACTTTGTTTTTTTTATATTAAGGTGGAGTCAAGCTCCTATTATTAAATAAAAACCATAAACTCACGGGGGTTTATAAGAACAACGAAAAACTCTACTTGAGAGTTAAACAATACACAAAAGGAGTGGGATAAACAACAAACGAAAACACCACTCGAGAGATAAACAACACATCAAAGGAGTGGGATAGTGTCAAATGAAGTCTATTCGAGATTTAAATAATACAGAGAAGGAGTAAGAGTATCACAAACGAAGAACTCCACTTGAGAGTTAAACCACACACATAAGGAGTAGGATAAAAAACAAATGTAAAATTCTACTTAAGAGTTAAACAACAGAATAAAGGAGTGGGATAGTTACAAATGGAGCAGTCAATTTGAGATTTAAACAACACATCGGAGGGTTAATAAAATAACAAACGAAAAACTCTACTTGAGTGTTAAACAATACACAAAAGGATTGGGATAAACAACAAACGAACAAAACCACTGTAGAGACAAACAACACATCAAAGGAGTGGGATATTGTCAAACGAAGAAGTCTATTCGAGATTTAAACAATACAGAGAAGGAGTAAGAGTATCACAAACGAAGAACTCCACTTGAGAGTTAAACCACACACATAAGGAGTAGGATAAAAAACAAATGTAAAATTCTACTCGAGAGTTGAACAACAAAATAAAGGAGTGGGATAATTACAAACGGAGAAGTCAATTTGAGATTTAAACAACACATCGGTGGGGTAATAATATGACAAACGAAAAACTCTACTTTGTTTTTTTGATATTAAGGTGGAGTCAAGCTCCTATTATTAAATAAAAACCATAGACTCAAGGGGGTTTATGAGCACAACGAAAAACTCTACTTGAGAGTTAAACAATACACAAAAGGAGTGGGATAAACAACAAACGAAAACACCACTCGAGAGATAAACAACACATCAAAGGAGTGGGATAATGTCAAATGAAGAAGTCTATTCGAGATTTAAACAATACAGAGAAGGAGTAAGAGTATCACATTCGAAGAACTCCACTTGAGAGTTAAACCACACACATAAGGAGTAGGATAAAAAACAAATGTAAAATTCTACTCGAGAGTTAAACAACAGAATAAAGGAGTGGGATAATTACAAATGGAGAAGTCAATTTGAAATTTAAACAACACATCGGAGGGGTAATAAAATAACAAACGAAAAACTCTACTTGAGTGTTAAACAATACACAAAAGGAGTGGGATAAACAACGAACGAACAACACCACTGTAGAGATAAACAACACATCAAAGGAGTGGGATAATGTCAAACGAAGAAATCTATTCGAGATTTAAACAATACACAGAAGGAGTAAGAGTATCACAAACAAAGAACTCTACTTGAGAATTAAACCACAAACATAAGGAGTGGTATAAACAACAAATGTAAAATTGTACTCGAGAGTTAAACAACACAATAAAGGAGTGGGATGATTACAAATGGAGAAGTCAATTTGAGATTTAAACAACACATCGGAGGGGTAATAAAATAACAAACGAAAAACTCTACTTGAGAGTTAACCAATACACAAAAGGAGTGGGATAAACAACAAACGAAAACACCACTCGAGAGATAAACAACACATCAAAGGAGTGGGATAATGTCAAACGAAGAAGTCTATTCGAGATTTAAACAATACAGAGAAGGAGTAAGAGTATCACAAACGGAGAACTCCACTTGAGAGTTAAACCACACACATAAGGAGTAGGATATAAAACAAATTAAAATTCTACTCGAGACTTGAATAACAAAATAAAGGAGTGGGATAATTACAAATGGAGAAGTCAATTTGAGATTTAAACAACACATCGGTGGGGTAATAATATGACAAACGAAAAACTCTACTTGAGAGTTAACCAATACACAAAAGGAGTGGGATAAACAACAAACGAAAACACCACTCGAGAGATAAACAACACATCAAATGAGTGGGATAATGTCAAATGAAGAAGTCTATTCGAGATTTAAACAATACAGAGAAGGAGTAAGAGTATCACAAACGAAGAACTCCACTTGAGATTTAAACCACACACATAAGGAGTAGGATAAAAAACAAATGTAAAATTCTACTCGAGAGTTAAACAACAGAATAAAGGAGTGAGATAATTACAAATGGAGAAGTCAATTTGAGATTTAAACAACACATCGGAGGGGTAATAAAATAACAAACGAAAAACTCTACTTGAGTGTTAAACAATACACAAAGGTGGGATAAACAACAAGCGAACAACACCTTTGTAGAGATAAACAACACTTCAAAGGTGGGATAATGTCAAACGAAGAAATCTATTCGAGATTTAAACGATACACAGAAGGAGTAAGAGTATCACAAACAAAGAACTCTACTTGAGAGTTAAACAACACACATAAGGAGTGGGATAAACAACAAATGTAAAATTGCACTCGAGAGTTAAACAACAAAATAAAGGAGTGGGATGATTACAAATGGAGAAGTCAATTTGAGATTTAAACAACACATCGGAGGGGTAATAAAATAACAAATGAAAAACTCTACTTGAGAGTTAAACAATACACAAAAGGAGTGAGAAACAAAAGCGAAACACCACTCGAGATAAACAACACATCAAAGGGTGGGATAATGTCAAACGAAGAAGTCTATTCGAGATTTAAACAATACAGAGAAGGAGTAAGAGTATCACAAACGAAGAACTCCACTTGAGAGTTAAACCACACACATAAGGAGTAGGATAAAAAACAAATGTAAAATTCTACTCGAGACTTGAATAACAAAATAAAGGAGTGGGATAATTACAAATGGAGAAGTCAATTTGAGATTTAAACAACACAATAAAGGAGGTATGACAAACGAAAAACTCTGACTTTGATTTAAACAAGAGGTCCTATTATTAAATAAAAACCATAGAAAACTCTACTTGAGAGTTAAACAATACACAAAAGGAGTGGGATAAACAACAAACGAAAACACCACTCGAGAGATAAACAACACATCAAAATAGTGGGATAATGTCAAATGAAGAAGTCTATTCGAGATTTAAACAATACAGAGAAGGAGTAAGAGTATCACAAACGAAGAACTCCACTTGAGAGTTAAACCACACACATAAGGAGTAGGATAAAAAACAAATGTAAAATTCTACTCGAGAGTTAAACAACAGAATAAAGGAGTGGGATAATTACAAATGGAGAAGTCAATTTGAGATTTAAACAACACATCGGAGGGGTAATAAAATAACAAACGAAAAACTCTACTTGAGTGTTAAACAATACACAAAAGGAGTGGGATAAACAACGAACGAACAACACCACTGTAGAGATAAACAACACTTCAAAGGAGTGGGATAATGTCAAACGAAGAAATCTATTCGAGATTTAAACGATACACAGAAGGAGTAAGAGTATCACAAACAAAGAACTCTACTTGAGAATTAAACCACACACATAAGGAGTGGGATAAACAACAAATGTAAAATTGTACTCGAGAGTTAAACAACACAATAAAGGAGTGGGATGATTACAAATGGAGAAGTCAATTTGAGATTTAAACAACACATCGGAGGGGTAATAAAATAACAAACGAAAAAATCCACTTGAGAATTAACCAATACACAAAAGGAGTGGGATAAACAACAAACGAAAACACCACTCGAGAGATAAACAACACATCAAAGGAGTGGGATAATTTCAAACGAAGAAGTCTATTTGAGATTTAAACAATACAGAGAAGGAGTAAGAGTATCACAAACGAAGAACTCCACTTGAGAGTTAAACCACACACATAAGTAGTAGGATAAAAAACAAATGTAAATTTCTACTCGAGAGTTGAACAACAAAATAAAGGAGTGGGATAATTACAAACGGAGAAGTCAATTTGAGATTTAAACAACACATCGGTGGGGTAATAATATGACAAACGAAAAACTCTACTTGAGAGTTAACCAATACACAAAAGGAGTGGGATAAACAACAAACGAAAACACCACTCGAGAGATAAACAACACATCAAAGGAGTGGGATAATATCAAACGAAGAAATCTATTCGAGATTTAAATAATACACAGAAGGAGTAAGAGTATAGTCCGTTGAGCCGGGTATAGTTGCCAAGATGTCGGATCTTGGTCTATTGAGCCGGGTATAGTCCGCATATCGCCTTGGCGGACTTCTCTCCCTGTGAAAACCTCTGTCTCTTTGATCCCTTCTTGAATCAAACTTTACCGGGCGTTGGTCTTGCTTCACCGGATCCTTTGCTTTCGAGGTGGCTCTCTGAACATTCCTACGTAATCTTCTCCATCATCACTTCCTCACGGATGTCTTCTAAGTACTTTTCACTTCTTACCTCTTGACTTGAGAGTTTTCTTGAGTTCGAGTTGAGAGTATTAGCATACAGTGTCGGACCCGTTCTTAATATCTGTGGCTCGGCCGAAGAACCTCCGTGTGAAATCGATCGAAAGTCCTTAGATCCTCGTGCTTCCCACTGTATAACGCTGCTAGATGCTCCACGGTCGTTTTCTCCTCTTGGATTTGCGAATCCAAGAATTTAGAAGAGATCCGCGTCATTGTCGAATTATTCGGCAAAGAGGTGTACCAATCCATGGCGATCCGAGAGAGTGGCGAGAAAGTGAGGGCTTTAGTGTTGTCACTCATCCTTTGGAATCCATCTTCATTGTTAAGCGTGTCCGGGTGACCCATTGGGACAAGCGTCCCATAGTAGTATTCAAGATTAGAATCACTTGGTCCGAATTCTGCTTTCTCCTTCTCTCTCATGATCTGTCACATAGGGATTTGGCGCCGGTAGTTATCTGCTCGTGATCTTTACGAGGCCCGAGGCTTAGAATTTGAGCTTCTAAAGCCTTTTCTGGGCATAGATCTGTCCGTCATGATCTCCCCTGTCCTCGGATGCATGGCCACATCCGGGAAGTTCGTTCATCGGGCTCTTGGAATTGTTTCCACTTGATCCTCATCCCGGAGGCATGGGAGTGGAACCACAGGTGTCTATTGTTCACGTCTTGGCGCTCTCCTTACTTGATGGCTTCCTTCCCTCGGTTTGTGAGGTGATGCCGCTTTGTCGATAGATCTCGCAAATCCTCTGGGGTTGCTAATCTCTAATCTCTTTGGATTGGGCGTTGTCCGTTCCTGAGACAATCTTGGCTCTGACAGGCGTAACACCGGCGGAGTGGCTTGTTGTGGAGGAGCATTGTTGGATCGAGCACCCTTGGATGATCGTTAGCGACTGTCAATGCATCTCGCTCAATCCAAGGTCGTTAGTGCGGACAATCGTCCATCGAGGCATCGTGAATTGTTGAAATGCGGGTGGGCCTTGAGCTCTGTCGAGGCTCGGGCGCACCTTCTTCGAGGAAGGACCGTATGCCCCTCGCTTGGATATGTTCCTCTTACCGTTGCAGCCCTACGTCCCCGGGTGGGCGGGCGTCCCCGCGGGCGCGGTGGTGGAGTTCTTAATTAGTAGTACTACTCATTAGTCCTCGTTCTTGCCATTGGTTTACTCGAAACAGATGCTTTTGTAAAGATTCCCACAGACGGTGCGAAAATGTTGAGGATAAACCTCTCAACACCAACACTACCACAACAAGTAACCTAATCGAGCTCGCCTCCAACTTGAAGTCGATAAAGGCTTGTCCGAGAAAGAGCACTGAAAGGACTAAGTGGGGGGTTAGAATGGGTTACCCGGATTGCCAAGGTCAATCCGGAAAGAGGCTTTACTCAAAGGAGAGATGGTAGCTCTCAATGCAATAGTAATGGGAAAGGTATTATGGATATCACTTTGATCTTGCTTCTCTACCTCCTGCCCTCCTCCCAAGGTCTTGGACCTTGTGCTATATTTATAGTTATCATATACTCATGAAGTAGCTCATAAGATGATGCCAAGTGTACGATCTAGATTTGGACACCAATGCTACCTTTGGCCCATGGCCCATTAGTGACGATGAGTCGATACCGATAAATGGGCCTGGGAGGGTAGTTTGGACCTTTTCCCTCTGAGAGAACTGTTCCGCCTGTTGGGTCCGTGTTAGTCCCTCGGACAGATCTGTCTGCTTGGTTGATCTGCCCTTGGGTAACTCTGGATGTCCGAGCCAAGAGTCTCACGGAAGTATCTCTGGTTACTTATATACGTTTGGTCTTAATGTAGCAGTGGCATCCGAGATTCTCGTAACAGTCCGTTAGGCATCTGTCTTGACATGGTCAGGTTTGGAAGTCCTTTCCTTAGCCAGCTCGGACTAGCTGTGGAGATGTAGGGAGTTCAGCTTACTGGTCGAGTCACTTTGGGCGGACCATGTGAGGTCGGACCCGATCTTGGTCGCTAGTTAAGCCGTGATGCGCTTTAGGACACGCTCTATGGCGTATTAACGGATTGGACACATTTCATTATCAGGATACTCTTACTCCTTCATGTATTGTTTAAATCTTAATAGATTTCTTCGCTTGACATTATCCCACCTTTGATGTGTTGTTTATCTCACAAAGGTGTTGTTCTTGTTGTTTATCCCACTCCTTTTGTGTATTGTTTAACACTCAAGTAGAGTTTTTCGCTTGTTATTTTATTACCCTCCGATGTGTTGTTTAAATCTCAAATCGACTTCTCCATTTGTAATTATCCCACCTTTATTCTCGTTGTTTAACTCTCGAGTAGAATTTTACATTTGTTTTTATCCTACTCCTTATGTGTGTGGTTTAACTCTCAAGTGGAGTTCTTCGTTTGTGATACTCTTACTCCTTCTCTGTATTGTTTAAATCTAATAGACTTCTTCGCTTGACATTATCCCACCCTTTGATGTGTTGTTTATCTCGAGTGGTGTTGTTCGCTTGTTGTTTATCCCACCTTTTGTGTATTGTTTAACACTCAAGTAGAGTTTTTCGCTTGTTATTTTATTACCCTCCGATGTGTTGTTTAAATCTCAAATCGACTTCTCCATTTGTAATTATCCCACCTTTATTGTGTTGTTTAACTCTCGTAGAATTTTACATTTGTTTTTATCCTACTCCTTATGTGTGTGGTTTAACTCAAGTAGAGTTCTTCGTTGTGATACTCTTACTTCTCTGTATTGTTTAAATCTCAAATAGACTTCTTCGCTTGACATTATCCCACCTTGATGTGTTGTTTATCTCTCGAGTGGTGTTGTTCGCTTGTTGTTTATCCCACTCCTTTGTGTATTGTTTAACTCTCAAGTAGAGTTTTTCGTTTGTTATTTAATTACACCTCCGATGTGTTGTTTAAATCTCAAATTGACTTCGCCATTTGTAATTATCCCACTCCTTTATTCTGTTGTTTAACTCTCGAGTAGAATTTTACATTTGTTGTTTATCCCACTCTTTATGTGTGTGGTTTAACTCTCAAGTAGAGTTCTTCGTTTGTGATACTTACCCTTTTCCTCTCAGTATTGTTTAAATCTTTAATAGATTTCTTCGCTTGACATTATCCCACCCTTTGATGTGTTGTTTATCTCACAGTGGTGTTGTTCGCTTGTTGTTTATCCCACCTTTGTGTATTGTTTAACACTCAAGTAGAGTTTTTCGCTTGTTATTTTATTACCCTCCGATGTGTTGTTTAAATCTCAAATCGACTTCTCCATTTGTAATTATCCCAACCCTTTATTCTGTTGTTTAACTCTCGAATAGAATTTTACATTTGTTTTTTATCCTACTCTTATGTGTGTGGTTTAACTCAAGTAGAGTTCTTCGCTTGTGATACTTTACTCCTTCTGTATTGTTTAAATCTCAATAGATTCTTCTTTGACATTATCCCACCTTTGATGTGTTGTTTATCTCTCAGTGGTGTTGTTCGCTTGTTGTTTATCCCACTCCTTTGTGTATTGTTTAACACTCAAGTAGAGTTTTTCGCTTGTTATTTTATTACCCTCCGATGTGTTGTTTAAATCTCAAATCGACTTCTCCATTTGTAATTATCCCACCTTTATTTTGTTGCTTAACTCTCGAGTAGAATTTTAAATTTGTTGTTTATCCCACTCCTTATGTGTATGGTTTAACTCTCAAGTAGAGTTCTTCTTGTGATACTCTTACTCCTTCTCTGTATTGTTTAAATCTCTAATAGACTTCTTCGCTTGACATTATCCCACCCTTGATGTGTTGTTTATCTCTCAAGTGGTGTTGTTCGCTTGTTGTTTATCCCACTCCTTTTGTGTATTGTTTAACACTCAAGTAGAGTTTTTCGCTTGTTATTTTATTACCCTCCGATGTGTTGTTTAAATCTCAAATTGACTTCTCCATTTGTAATTATCCCACCTTTATTCTGTTGTTTAACTCTCGAGTAGAATTTTACATTTGTTGTTTATCACACTCCTTATGTGTGTGGTTTAACTCTCAAGTAGAGTTCTTCGCTTTGTGATACTCTTTACTCCTTCTCCTGTATTGTTTAAATCTCAATAGACTTCTTCGCTTGACATTATCCCACCTTTGATGTGTTGTTTATCTCTCGAGTGGTGTTGTTCGCTTGTTGTTTATCCCACCTTTTGTGTATTGTTTAACACTCAAGTAGAGTTTTCGCTTGTTATTTTATTACCCTCCGATGTGTTGTTTAAATCTCAAATCGACTTCTCCATTTGTAATTATCCCACCTCTTTATTCTGTTGTTTAACTCTCGAGTAGAATTTTACATTTGGTTTTTATCCCACTCCTTATGTGTGGTTTAACTCTCAAGTAGAGTTCTTCGCTTGTGATACTCTTACTTCTCTGTATTGTTTAAATCTCTAATAGATTTCTTCGCTTGACATTATCCCACCTTTGATGTGTTGTTTATCTCTCGAGTGGTGTTGTTCGCTTGTTGTTTATCCCACCTTTGTGTATTGTTTAACTCTCAAGTAGAGTTTTTCGTTTGTTATTTAATTACACCTCCGATGTGTTGTTTAAATCTCAAATTGACTTCGCCATTTGTAATTATCCCACTCCTTTATTCTGTTGTTTAACTCTCGAGTAGAATTTTACATTTGTTGTTTATCACACTCCTTATGTGTGTGGTTTAACTCTCAAGTAGAGTTCTTCGTTTGTGATACTCTTACTCCTTCTGTGTATTGTTTAAATCTCGAATAGACTTCTTCGTTTGACTTTGTCCCACTCCTTTGTTGTGTTGTTTATCTCTCGAATGGTGTTGTTCGTTTGTTGTTTATCCCACTCCTTTTGTGTATTGTTTAACTCTCAAGTAGAGTTTTTCGTTTCTTATTTTATTACCCCTCCGATGTGTTGTTTAAATCTCAAATTGACATCTCCATTTGTAATTATCCCACACCTTTATTGTGTTGTTTAACTCTCGAGTAGAATTTTACATTTGTTGTTTATCCCACTCCTTATGTGTGTGGTTTAACTCTCAAGTAGAGTTCTTCGTTTGTGATACTCTTACTCCTTCTGTGTATTGTTCAAATCTCGAATAGACTTCTTCGTTTGACATTATCCCACTCCTTTGATGTGTTGTTTAACTCTCGAGTGGTGTTGTTCGTTTGTTGTTTATCCCACTCCTTTTGTGTATTGTTTAACACTCAAGTAGAGTTTTTCGCTTGTTATTTTATTACCCTCCGATGTGTTGTTTAAATCTCAAATCGACTTCTCCATTTGTAATTATCCCACCTTTATTGTGTTGTTTAACTCTCGAGTAGAATTTTACATTTGTTCCCACTCCTTATGTGTGGTTTAACTCTCAAGTAGAGTTCTTCGTTTGTGATACTCTTACTCTTCTCGTATTGTTTAAATCTAATAGATTTCTTCGCTTGACATTATCCCACCTTTGATGTGTTGTTTATCTCTCGAGTGGTGTTGTTCGCTTGTTGTTTATCCCACTCCTTTTGTGTATTGTTTAACACTCATGTAGAGTTTTTCGTTATTTTATTACCCTGCGCTGTGTTGTTTAAATCTCAAATTGACTTCTCCATTTGTAATTATCCCACTCCTTTATTGTGGTGGTTAACTCTCGAGTAGAATTTTACATTTGTTGTTTATCCCACTTCTTATGTGTGTGGTTTTGACTCTCAAGTAGAGTTCTTCGTATGTGATACTCTTACTCCTTCTCTATATTGTTTAAATCTTGAATATTTCTCTTCGCTTGACATTATCCCACCCTTTGATGTGTTGTTTATCTCTCGAGTGGTGTTGTTCGTTTGTTGTTTATCCCACTCCTTTTGTGTATTGTTTAACACTCAAGTAGAGTTTTTCGTTTTTTATTTTATTACCCAACCGATGTGTTGTTTAAATCTCAAATCGACTTCCATTTGTAATTATCCCACCCTTTATAGTGTTGTTTAACTCGAGTAGAATTTTACATTTGTTGTTTATCCCACTCCTTATGTGTGTGGTTTCACTCTCGAGTAGAGTTCTTCGTTTGTGATACTCTTACTCCTTCTGTGTATTGTTTAAATCTCGAATAGACATCTTCCTTTGACATTATCCCACTCCTTTGATGTGTTGTTTATCTCTCGAGTGGTGTTTTCGTTTGTTGTTTATCCCACTCCTTTTGTGTATTGTTTAACACTCAAGTAGAGTTTTTCGTTTGTTATTTTATTACCCCTCCGATGTGTTGTTTAAATCTCAAATTGACTTCTCCATTTGTAATTATCCCACTCCTTTATTGTGTTGTTTAACTCTCGAGTAGAATTTTACATTTGTTGTTTATCCCACTCCTTATGTGTGTGGTTTAACTCTCAAGTCGAGTTCTTTGTTTGTGATACTCTTACTCGTTCTTTGTATTGTTTAAATCTCGAATAGATTTCTTCGTTTGACAATATCCCACTCCTTTGATGTGTTGTTTACCTCTACTGTGGTGTTCTTCGTTTGTTGTTTATCCCACTCCTTTTGTGTATTGTTTAACACTCAAGTAGAGTTTTTCGTTTGTTATTTTATTACCCCTCCGATGTGTTGTTTAAATCTCAAATTGACTTCTCCATTTGTAGTTATCCCACTACTTTATTGTGTTGTTTAACTCTCGAGTAGAATTTTACATTTGTTGTTTATCCCACTCCTTATGTGTGTGGTTTAACTCTCAAGTAGAGTTCTTCGCTTGTCATACTCTTACTCCTTCTGTGTATTGTTTAAATCTCGAATAGACTTCTTCGTTTGACATTATCCCACTCATTTGATGTGTTGTTTATCTCTCGAGTGGTGTTTTTCGTTTGTTGTTTATCCCACTCCTTTTGTGTATTGTTTAACACTCAAGTAGAGTTTTTCGTTTGTTATTTTATTACCCGTCCGATGTGTTGTTTAAATCTCAAATTGACTTCTCCATTTGTAATTATCCCTCTCCTTTATTGTGTTGTTTAACTCTCGAGTAGAATTTTACATTTGTTGTTTATCCCACTCCTTATGTGTGTGGTTTAACTCTCAAGTAGAGTTCTTCGCTTGTGATACTCTTACTCCTTCTTTGTATTGTTTAAATCTTAATAGATTTCTTCGCTTGACATTATCCCACCTTTGATGTGTTGTTTATCTCTCGAGTGGTGTTCGCTTGTTGTTTATCCCACTCCTTTTGTGTATTGTTTAACACTCAAGTAGAGTTTTTCGCTTGTTATTTTATTACCCTCCGATGTGTTGATCAAATCTCAAATCGACTTCTCCATTTGTAATTATCCCACTCCTTTATTGTGTTGTTTAACCCTCGAGTAGAATTTTACATTTGTTGTTTATCCCACTCCTTATGTGTGTGGTTTAACTCTCAAGTAGAGTTCTTCGTTCGTGATACTCTTTACCTTCTCTGTATTGTTTAAATCTCAATAGATTTCTTCTTTTGACATTATCCCACCTTTGATGTGTTGTTTATCTCGAGTGGTGTTGTTCGTTTGTTGTTTATCCCACTCCTTTTGTGTATTGTTTAACACTCAAGTAGAGTTTTTCGTTTTTAATTTTATTACCCCTCCGATGTGTTGTTTAAATCTCAAATTGACTTCTCCATTTGTAATTATCCCACTACTTTATTGTGTTGTTTAACTCTCGAGTAGAATTTTACATTTGTTGTTTATCCCACTCCTTATGTGTGTGGTTTAACTCTCAAGTAGAGTTCTTCGTTTGTGATACTCTTACTCCTTCTGTGTATTGTTTAAATCTTAATAGATTTCTTCGCTTGACATTATCCCACCCTTTGATGTGTTGTTTATCTCTCAAGTGGTGTTGTTCGCTTTGTTCTTTATCCCACTCCTTTTGTGTATTGTTTAACACTCAAGTAGAGTTTTTTGCTTGTTATTTTATTACACCTCCGATGTGTTGTTTAAATCTCAAATTGACTTCGCCATTTGTAATTATCCCACTCTTTTATTCTGTTGTTTAACTCTCGAGTAGAATTTTACATTTGTTGTTTATCCCACTCCTTATGTGTGTGGTTTAACTCTCAAGTAGAGTTCTTCGCTTGTCATACTCTTACTCCTTCTGTGTATTGTTTAAATCTCGAATAGACTTCTTCGCTTGACATTATCCCACCTTTGATGTGTTGTTTATCTCTCGAGTGGTGTTGTTCGCTTGTTGTTTATCCCACTCCTTTGTGTATTGTTTAACTTTCAAGTAGAGTTTTTCGTTTGTTATTTTATTACCCCTCCGATGTGTTGTTTAAATCTCAAATTGACATCTCCATTTGTAATTATCCCACACTTTTATTGTGTTGTTTAACTCTCGAGTAGAATTTTACATTTGTTGTTTATCCCACTCCTTATGTGTGTGGTTTAACTCTCAAGTAGAGTTCTTCGTTTGTGATACTCTTACTCCTACTGTGCATTGTTTAAATCTCAAATAGAGTTCGTCGCTTGACATTATCCCACCTTTGATGTGTTGTTTATCTCTCGATGGTGTTGTTCGCTTGTTGTTTATCCCACTCCTTTTGTGTATTGTTTAACACTCAAGTAGAGTTTTTCGTTTGTTATTTTATTACCCCTCCGATGTGTTGTTTAAATCTCAAATTGACTTCTCCATTTGTAATTTTCCCACTCCTTTATTGTGTTGTTTAACTCTCGAGTAGAATTTTACATTTATTGTTTATCCCACTCCTTATGTGTGTGGTTTAACTCTCAAGTAGAGTTCTTCGTTTGTGATACTCTTACTCCTTCTATGTATTGTTTAAATCTCGAATAGACTTCTTCGTTTGACATTATCCAACTCCTTTGATGTGTTGTTTATCTCTCGAGTGTTGTTCGTTTGATGTTTATCCCACTCCTTTAGTGTATTGTTTAACACTCAAGTAGAGTTTTTCGTTTGTCATTTTATTACCCCTCCGATGTGTTGTTTAAATCTCAAATTGACTTCTCCATTTGTAATTATCCCACTCCTTTATTGTGTTGTTTAACTCTCGAGTAGAATTTTACATTTGTTGTTTATCTCACTCGTTATGTGTGTGGTTTAACTCTCAAGTAGAGTTCTCCGTTTGTGATACTCTTACTCCTTCTGTGTATTGATTAAATCTCGTATAGACTTCTTCGTTTGACATTATCCGACTTCTTTGATGTGTTGTTTATCTCTCGAGTGGTGTTGTTCGCTTGTTGTTTATCCCACCTTTTGTGTATTGTTTAACACTCAAGTAGAGTTTTTCGCTTTGTTATTTTATTACCACTCCGATGTGTTGTTTAAATCTCAAATTGACTTCTCCATTTGTAATTATCCCACTCCTTTATTGTGTTGTTTAACTCTCGAGTAGAATTTTACATTTGTTGTTTATCCCACATCTTATGTGTGTGGTTTAACTCTCAAGTATAGTTCTTCGTTTGTGATACTCTTACTCCTTCTGTGTATTGTTTAAATCTCGAATAGGCTTCTTCGTTTCACATTATCGCACTCCTTTGATGTGTTGTTTATCTCTCGAGTGGTGTTGTTCGTTTGTTGTTTATCCCACCTTTTGTGTATTGTATAACTCTCAAGTAGAGTTTTTCGTTTGTTATTTTATTACCCCTCCGATGTGTTGTTTAAATCTCAAATTGACTTCTCCATTTGTAATTATCCCACTCCTTTATTGTTTTGTTTAACTCTCGAACAGAATTTTACATTTGTTGTTTATCCCACTCCTTATGTGCGTGGTTTAACTCTCAAGTAGAGTTCTTTGCTTGTGATACTCTTACTCCTTCTGTGTACTGTTTAAATCTTAATAGATTTCTTCGCTTGACATTATCCCACCCTTTGATGTGTTGTTTATCTCTCGAGTGGTGTTGTTCGCTTGTTGTTTATCCCACTCCTTTTGTGTATTGTTTAACACTCAAGTAGAGTTTTTCGCTTGTTATTTTATTACCCTCCGATGTGTTGTTCAAATCTCAAATCGACTTCTCCATTTGTAATTATACCACACCTTTATTGTGTTGTTTAACTCTCGAGTAGAATTTTACATTTGTTGTTTATCCCACTCCTTATGTGTGTGGTTTAACTCTCAAGTAGAGTTCTTCTTTTGTGATACTCTTAGTCCTACTATGTATTGTTTAATAATCTAATAGAATTCTTCATTTGACATTATCCCAATCCTATGATGTGTTGTTTATCTCTACAGTGGTGTTGTTCATTTGTTGTTTATCCCACTCCTTTGTGTATTGTTTAACCTCAAGTAGAGTTTTTCGCTTGTTATTTTATTACCTCCGATGTGTTGTTTAAATCTCAAATTGACTTCTCCATTTGTAATTATCACACTCCTTTATTGTGTTATTTAACTCTCGAGTAGAATTTTACATTTGTTGTTTATCCCACTCCTTATGTGTGTGGTTTAACTCTCAAGTAGAGTTCTTCACTTGTCATACTCTTTACCTTTCTGTATATTGTTCAAATCTCGAATAGACTTCTTCGTTTGACATTATCCCACTCCTTTGATGTGTTGTTTAACTCTCGAGTGGTGTTGTTCGTTTGTTGTTTATCTCACTCCTTTTGTGTATTGTTTAACTCTCAAGTTGAGTTTTTTGTTTGTTATTTTATTAGCCCTCGGATATGTTTTTTAAATCTCAAATTGACTTCTCCATTTGTAATTATCCCACTACTTTATTGTGTTGTTTAACTCTCGAGTAGAATTTTACATTTGTTGTTTATCCCACTCCTTATGTGTGTGGTTTAACTCTCAACTAGAGTTCTTCGTTTGTGATACTCTTACTCCTTTTGTGTATTGTTTAAATCTCGAATAGACTTCTTCGTTTGACATTATCCCACTCCTTTGCTGTGTTGTTTATCTCTCGAATAATGTTGTTCGTTTGTTGTTTATCCCACTCCTTTTCTGTATTGTTTAACTCTAAAGTAGAGTTTTTCGTTTGTTATTTTATTACCCCTCCGATGTGTTTTTTAAATCTCAAATTGACTTCTCCATTTGTAATTATCCCACTGCTTTATTGTGTTGTTTAACTCTCGAGTAGAATTTTACATTTGTTGTTTATCCCACTCCTTATGTGTGTGGTTTAACTCTCAAGTAGAGTTCTTCGTTTGTGATACTCTTACTCCTTCTGTGTATTGTTCAAATCTCGAATAGACTTCTTCGTTTGACATTATCCCACCCTTTGATGTGTTGTTTATCTCTCGAGTGGTGTTGTTCGCTTGTTGTTTATCCCACTCCTTTTGTGTATTGTTTAACACTCAAGTAGAGTTTTCGCTTGTTATTTTATTACCCTCCGATGTGTTGTTCAAATCTCAAATCGACTTCTCCATTTGTAATTATCCCACACCTTTATTGTGTTGTTTAACTCTCGAGTAGAATTTTAGATTTGTTGTTTATCCCACTCCTTATGTATGTGGTTTAACTCTCAAGTAGAGTTCTTCGTTTGTGATACTCTTAGTCCTTCTTCTGTATTGTTTAAATCTCAATAGATTTCTTCGCTTGACATTATCCCACCTTTGATGTGTTGTTTATCTCTCGAGTGGTGTTTTCATTTGTTGTTTATCCCACTTTTGTGTATTCATTAACACTCAAGTAGTGTTTTTCGTTTGTTATTTTATTACCCTCCGATGTGTTGTTTAAATCTCAAATCGACTTCTCCATTTGTAATTATCCCACCTTTATTGTGTTGTTTAACTCTCGAGTAGAATTTTACATTTGTTGTTTATCCCACTCCTTATGTGTGTGGTTTAACTCTCAAGGAGAGTTCTTCGTTTGTGATACTCTTATTCCTTCTTCATGTATTGTTTAAATCTCTAATAGACTTCTTCGCTTGACATTATCCCACCTTTGATGTGTTGTTTATCTCTCGAGTGGTGTTGTTCGCTTGTTGTTTATCCCATTTCTTTTGTGTATTGTTTAACACTCAAGTAGAGTTTTTCGTTTGTTATTTTATTACCCCTCCGATGTGTTGTTTAAATCTCAAATTGACTTCTCCATTTGAAATTATCCCACTCCTTTATTGTGTTGTTTAACTCTCGAGTAGAATTTTACAATTGTTGTTTATCCCACTCCTTATGTGTGTGGTTTAACTCTCAAGTAGAGTTCTTCGTTTGTGATACTCTTACTCCTTCTATGTATTGTTTAAATCTCAATAGATTTCTTCGCTTGACATTATCCCACCTTTGATGTGTTGTTTATCTCTCGAGTGGTGTTCGCTTGTTGTTTATCCCACTTTGTGTATTGTTTAACACTCAAGTAGAGTTTTTCGCTTGTTATTTTATTACCCTCCGATGTGTTGTTTAAATCTCAAATCGACTTCTCCCTTTGTAATTATCCCACTCCTTTCTAGGTTGTTTAACTCTCGAGTAGAATTTTACAATTGTTGTTTATCCCACTCCTTATGTGTGTGGTTTAACTCTCAAGTAGAGTTCTTCGTTTGTGATACTCTTACTCCTTCTCTGTATTGTTTAAATCACGAATAGACTTCTTCGTTTGACAATATCCCACTCCTTTGATGTGTTGTTTATCTCTACAGTGGTGTTGTTCGTTTGTTGTTTATCCCACTCCTTTTGTGTATTGTTTAACACTCAAGTAGAGTTTTTCGTTTGTTATTTTACTACCCCTCCGATGTGTTGTTTAAATCTCAAATTGACTTCTCCATTTGTAATTATCCCACTCCTTTATTGTGTTGTTTAACTCTCGAGTAGAATTTTACATTTGTTGTTTATCCCACTCCTTATGTGTGTGGTTTAACTCTCAAGTAGAGTTCTTCGTTTGTGATACTCTTACTCCTTCTGTGTATTGTTAAAATCTCATATAGACTTCTTCGTTTGACATTATCCCACTCCTTGGATGTGTTGTTTATCTCTACAGTGGTGTTGTTTGTTTGTTGTTTATCCCACTCCTTTTGTGTATTGTTTAACAATCAAGTAGAGTTTTTCGTTTGTCATTTTAGTACCCTCCGATGTGTTGTTTAAATCTCAAATTGACTTCTCCACTTGTAAGTTTCCCACTCCTTTATTGTGTTGTTTAACTCTCGAGTAGAATTTTACATTTGTTGTTTATCCCACTCCTTATGTGTGTGGTTTAACTCTCAAGTAGAGTTCTTCGTTTGTGATACTCTTACTCTTTCTGTTTATTTTTTTAAATCTCGAATAGACTTCTTCGTTTGACATTATCCCACTCCTTTGATGTGTTGTTTATCTCTCGAGTGGTGTTGTTCGTTTGTTGTTTATCCCACACCTTTTGTGTATTGTTTATCAATCAAGCAGAGTTTTTAATTTGTTATTTTATTACCCTCCGATGTGTTGTTTAAATCTCAAATCGACTTCTCCATTTGTAATTATACCACCTTTATTGTGTTGTTTAACTCTCGAGTACAATTTTACATTTGTTGTTTATCCCACTCCTTATGTGTGTGGTTTAACTCTCAAGTAGAGTTCTTTGTTTGTGATACTCTTACTCGTTCTTTGTATTGTTTAAATCTCGAATAGATTTCTTCGTTTGACATTATCCCACTCCTTTGATGTGTTATTTATCTCTACAGTGGCGTTGTTCATTTGTTGTTTATCCCACTCCTTTTGTGTATTGTTTAACACTCAAGTAGAGTTTTTCGTTTGTTATTTTATTACCCCTCCGATGTGTTGTTTAAATCTCAAATTGACTTCTCCATTTGTAATTATCCCACACCTTTATTGTGTTGTTTAACTCTCGAGTAGAATTTTACATTTGTTGTTTATCCCACTCCTTATGTGTGTGGTTTAACTCTCAAGTAGAGTTCTTCGTTTGTGATACTCTTACTCCTTCTTTGTATTGTTTAAATCTTAATAGATTTCTTCGTTTGACATTATCCCACTCCTTTGATGTGTTGTTTATCTCTACAGTGGTGTTGTTCGTTTGTTGTTTATCCCACTCCTTTTGTGTATTGTTTAACACTCAAGTAGAGTTTTTCGTTTATTATTTTATTACCCCTCCGATGTGTCGTTTAAATCTCAAATTGACTTCTCCATTTGTAATTATCCCACTCCTTTATTGTGTTGTTTAACTCTCGAGTAGAATTTTACATTTGTTGTTTATCCCACTCCTTATGTGTGTGGTTTAACTCTCAAGTGGAGTTCTTCGTTTGTGATACTCCTTCTCTGCATTGTTTAAATCTCGAATAGATTTCTTCGTTTGACATTATCCCACTCCTTTGATGTGTTGTTTATCTCTACAGTGGTGTTGTTCGTTTGTTGTTTATCCCACTCCTTTTGTGTATTGTTTAACACTCAAGTAGAGTTTTTCGTTTGTTATTTTATTACCCCTCCGATGTGTTGTTTAAATCTCAAATTGACTTCTCCATTTGTAATTATCCCACTCCTTTATTGTGTTGTTTAACTCTCGAGTAGAATTTTACATTTGTTGTTTATCCCACTCCTTATGTGTGTGGTTTAACTCTCAAGTAGAGTTCTTCGTTTGTGATACTCTTACTCCTTCTATGTATTGTTTAAATCTCGAATAGACTTCTTCGTTTGACATTATCCCGCTCCTTGGATGTGTTGTTTATCTCTACAGTGGTGTTGTTCGTTTGTTGTTTATCCCACTTTTGTGTATTGTTTAACACTCAAGTAGAGTTTTTCGCTTGTTATTTTATTACCCTCCGATGTGTTGTTTAAATCTCAAATCGATTCTCCATTTGTAATTATCCCACTTTTTTATCGTTGTTTAACTCTCGAGTAGAATTTTACATTTGTTGTTTATCCCACTCCTTATGTGTGTGGTTTAACTCTCAAGTAGAGTTCTTCGTTTGTGATACTCTTACTCCTTCTGTGTATTGTTTAAATCTTAATAGATTTCTTCGCTTGACATTATCCCACCTTTGATGTGTTGTTTATCTCGAGTGGTGTTGTTCGTTTGTTGTTTATCCCACTCCTTTTGTGTATTGTTTAACACTCAAGTAGAGTTTTTCGTTTTTATTTTATTACCCCTCCGATGTGTCGTTTAAATCTCAAATTGACTTCTCCATTTGTAATTATCCCACTCCTTTATTGTGTTGTTTAACTCTCGAGTAGAATTTTACATTTATTGTTTATCCCACTCCTTGTGTGTGTGGTTTAACTCTCAAGTAGAGTTCTTCGTTTGTGATACTCTTACTCCTTCTATGTATTGTTTAAATCTCGAATAGACTTCTTCGTTTGACATTATCCCACTCCTTTGATGTGTTGTTTATCTCTACAGTGGTGTTGTTCGTTTGCTGTTTATCCCACTCCTTTTGTGTATTCATTAACACTCAAGTAGAGTTTTTCGTTTGTTATTTTATTACGCCTCTGATGTGTTGTTTAAATCTCAAATTGACTTCTCCATTTGTAATTATCCCAATCCTTTATTGTGTTGTTTAACTCTCGAGTAGAATTTTACATTTGTTGTTTATCCCACTCCTTATGTGTGTGGTTTAACTCTCAAGTAGAGTTCTTCGTTTGTGATACTCTTACTCCTTCTGTGTATTGTTTAAATCTCGAATAGACTTCTTCGTTTGACATTATCCCACGCCTTTGATGTGTTGTTTATCTCTCGAGTGGTGTTGTTCGTTTGTTGTTTATCCCACTCCTTTTGTGTATTGTTTAACACTCAAGTAGGGTTTTTCGTTTGTTATTTTATTACCCCTCCGATGTGTTGTTTAAATCTCAAATTGACTTCTCCATTTGTAATTATCCCAATCCTTTATTGTGTTGTTTAACTCTCGAGTAGAATTTTACATTTGTTTTTTATCCCACTCCTTATGTGTGTGGTTTAACTCTCAAGTAGAGTTCTTCGTTTGTGATACTCTTACTCCTTCTGTGTATTGTTTAAATCTCGAATAGATTTCTTCGTGTGACATTATCCCACTCCATTAATGTGTTGTTTATCTCTCGAGTGGTGTTGTTCGTTTGATGTTTATCCCACTCCTTTAGTGTATTGTTTAACACTCAAGTAGAGTTTTTCGTTTGTTATTTTATTACCCCTCCGATGTGTTGTTTAAATCTCAAATTGACTTCTCCATTTGTAATTATCCCAATCCTTTATTGTTGTTTAACTCTCGAGTAGAATTTTACATTTGTTGTTTATCCCACTCCTTATGTGTGTGGTTTAACTCTCAAGTAGAGTTCTTCGTTTGTGATACTCTTTACTCCTTCTCTGTATTGTTTAAATCTCTAATAGATTTCTTCGCTTGACATTATCCCACCTTTGATGTGTTGTTTATCTCACAAGTGGTGTTGTTCGCTTGTTGTTTATCCCACTCCTGTTGTGAATTGTTTAACACTCAAGTAGAGTTTTTCGATTGTTATTTTATTACACCTCCGATGTGTTGTTTAAATCTCAAATTGACATCTCCATTTGTAATTATCCCACACCTTTATTGTGTTGTTTAACTCTCGAGTAGAATTTTACATTTGTTGTTTATCCCACTCCTTATGTGTGTGGTTTAACTCTCAAGTAGAGTTCTTCGCTTGTAATACTCTTACCCTTCTCTGTATTGTTTAAATCTCAATAGATTTCTTCGCTTGACATTATCCCACCTTTGATGTGTTGTTTATCTCTCGAGTGGTGTTGTTCATTTGTTGTTTATCCCACTTTTGTGTATTGTTTAACTCTCAAGTAGAGTTTCGTTTGTTATTTTATTACCCCTCCGATGTGTTGTTCAAATCTCAAATCGACTTCTCCATTTGTAATTATACCACACCTTTATTGTGTTGTTTAACTCTCGAGTAGAATTTTACATTTGTTGTTTATCCCACTCCTTATGTGTGTGGTTTAACTCTCAAGTAGAGTTCTTCGTTTGTCATACTCTTACTCCTTCTGTGTATTGTTTAAATCTTGAATAGACTTCTTCGTTTGACATTATCCCACTCCTTTGATGTGTTGTTTATCTCTCGAGTGGTGTTTTTCGTTTGTTGTTTATCCCACTCCTTTTGTGTATTGTTTAACTATCAAAGAGAGTTTTTCGTTTGTTATTTTATTACCCCTCCGATGTGTTGTTTAAATCTCAAATCGACTTCTCCATTTGTAATTATCCCACTCCTTTATTCTGTTGTTTAACTCTCGAGTAGAATTTTACATTTGTTGTTTATCCCACTCCTTATGTGTGTGGTTTAACTCTCAAGTAGAGTTCTTCGTTTGTGATACTCTTACTCCTTCTGTGTATTGTTTAAATCTCGAATAGACTTCTTCGTTTGACATTATCCCACTCCTTTGATGTGTTGTTTATCTCTAAAGGTGTTGTTCGCTTGTTGTTTATCCCACCTTTTGTGTATTGTTTAACACTCAAGTAGAGTTTTTCGCTTGTTATTTTATTACCTCCGATGTGTTGTTTAAATCTCAAATTGACTTCTCCATTTGTAATCGTCGCACTCCTTTATTGTGATGTTTAACTCTCGAGTACAATTTTACATTTGTTGTTTATCCCACTCCTTATGTGTGTGGTTTAACTCTCAAGTGGAGTTCTTCGTTTGTGATACTCTTACTCCTTCTCTGTATTGTTTAAATCTCGAATAGACTTCTTCGTTTGACATTATCCCACTCCTTTGATGTGTTGTTTATCTCTCGAGTGGTGTTTTCGTTTGTTGTTTATCCCACTCCTTTTGTGTATTGTTTAACTCTCAAGCAGAGTTTTTCGTTTGTTATTTTATTACCCGTCCGATGTGTTGTTTAAATCTCAAATTGACTTCTCCATTTGTAATCGTCGCACTCCTTTATTGTGCTGTTTAACTCTCGAGTACAATTTTACATTTGTTGTTTATCCCGCTCCTTATGTGTGTGGTTTAACTCTCAAGTAGAGTTCTTTGTTTGTGATACTCTTACTCGTTCTTTGAATTGTTTAAATCTCGAATAGATTTCTTCGTTTGACATTATCCCACTCCTTTGATGTGTTATTTATCTCTACAGTGGCGTTGTTCATTTGTTGTTTATCCCACTCCTTTTGTGTATTGTTTAACACTCAAGTAGAGTTTTTCGTTTGTTATTTGATTACCCCTCCGATGTGTTGTTTAAATCTCAAATTGACTTCTCCATTTGTAATTATCCCACTCCTTTATTCTGTTGTTTAACTCTCGAGTAGAATTTTACATTTATTGTTTATCCCACTCCTTATGTGTGTGGTTTAACTCTCAAGTAGAGTTCTTCGTTTGAGATACTCATACTCCTTCTGTGTATTGTTGAAATCTCGAATAGATTTCTTCGTTTGACATTATCCCACTCCGTTGATGTGTTGTTTATCTCTACAGTGGTGTTCTTCGTTTGTAGTTTATCCCACTCCTTTTGTGTATTGTTTAACACTCAAGTAGAGTTTTTCGTTTGTTATTTTATTACCCCTCCGATGTGTTGTTTAAATCTCAAATGGACTTCTCCATTTGTAATTTTCCCACTCCTTTATTGTGTAGTTTAACTCTCGAGTAGAATTTTACATTTGTTGTTTATCCCACTCCTTATGTGTGTGGTTTAACTCTCAAGTAGAGTTCTTCGCTTGTGATACTCTTACTCCTTCTCTGTATTGTTTAAATCTCTAATAGATTTCTTCGCTTGACATTATCCCACCTTTGATGTGTTGTTTATCTCTCGAGTGGTGTTGTTCGCTTGTTGTTGTTTATCCCACTCTTTTGTGTATTGTTTAACACTCAAGTAGAGTTTTTCGCTTGTTATTTTATTACCCTCCGATGTGTTGTTTAAATCTCAAATCGATTTCCATTTGTAATTATCCCACTCCTTTATCTGTTGTTTAACTCTCGAGTAGAATTTTACATTTGGTGTTTATCCCACTCCTTATGTGTGTGGTTTAACTCTCAAGTAGAGGTCTTCGTTTGTGATACTCTTACTCCTTCTGTGTATTGTTTAAATCTCGAATAGACTTCTTCGTTTGACATTATCCCACTCCTTTGATGTGTTGTTTATCTCTCGAGTGGCGTTGTTCATTTGTTGTTTATCCCACTCCTTTTGTGTATTGTTTAACACTCAAGTAGAGTTTTTCGTTTGTTATTTTATTACCCCTCCGATGTGTTGTTTAAATCTCAAATTGACTTCTCCATTTGTAATTTTCCCACTCCTTTATTGTGTTGTTTAACTCTCGAGTAGAATTTTACATTTATTGTTTATCCCACTCCTTATGTGTGTGGTTTAACTCTCAAGTAGAGTTCTTTGTTTGTGATACTCTTACTCCTTCTGTGTATTGTTTAAATCTCGAATAGATTTCTTCGTTTGACATTATCCCACTCCGTTGATGTGTTGTTTATCTCTACAATGGTGTTGTTCGTTTGTTGTTTATCCCACTCCTTTTGTGTATTGTTTAACACTCAAGTAGAGTTTTTCGTTTGTTATTTTATTACCCCTCCGATGTGTTGTTTAAATCTCAAATTGACTTCTCCATTTGTAATTATCCCAATCCTTTATTGTGTTGTTTAACTCTCGAGTAGAATTTTACATTTGTTGTTTATCCCACTCCTTATGTGTGTGGTTTAACTCTCAAGTAGAGTTCTTCGTTTGTGATACTCTTTCTTCTTCTGTGTATTGTTTAAATCTCGAATAGACTTCTTCGTGTGACATTATCCCACCTTTTGATGTGTTGTTTATCTCTCGAGTGGTGTTGTTCGCTTGTTGTTTATCCCACTTTTGTGTATTGTTTAACACTCAAGTAGAGTTTTTCGTTTGTTATTTTATTACCCCTCCGATGTGTTGTTCAAATCTCAAATTGACTTCTCCATTTGTAATTATCCCACTCCTTTATTGTGTTGTTTAACTCTCGAGTACAATTTTACATTTGTTGTTTATCCCACTCCTTATGTGTGTGGTTTAACTCTCAAGTAGAGTTCTTTGTTTGTGATACTCTTACTCCTTCTTTGTATTGTTTAAATCTCGAATAGATTTCTTCGTTTGACATTATCCCACTCCTTTGATGTGTTATTTATCTCTACAGTGGCGTTGTTCATTTGTTGTTTATCCCACTCCTTTTGTGTATTGTTTAACACTCAAGTAGAGTTTTTCGTTTGTTATTTTATTACCCCTCCGATGTGTTGTTTAAATCTCAAATTGACTTCTCCATTTGTAATTATCCCACTCCTTTATTCTGTTGTTTAACTCTCGAGTAGAATTTTACATTTGTTTTTTATCCCACTCCTTATGTGTGTGGTTTAACTCTCAAGTAGAGTTCTTCGTTTGTGATACTCTTACTCCTTCTGTGTATTGTTTAAATCTCGAATAGACTTCTTCGTTTGACATTATCCCACTCCTTTGATGTGTTGTTTATCTCTCGAGTGGTGTTGTTCGTTTGTTGTTTATTCCACTCTTTTTGTGTATTGTTTAACTCTCAAGTAGAGTTTTTCGTTTGTTACTTTATTACCCCTCCGATGTGTTGTTTAAATCTCAAATTGACTTCTCCATTTGTAATCATCCCACTCCATTATAGTGTTGTTTAACTCTCGAGTAGAATTTTACATTTGTTTTCATCCTACTCCTTAAGTGTGTGGTTTAACTCTCAAGTAGAGTTCTTCGTTTGTGATACTCTTACTCCTTCTCTGTATTGTTTAAATCTCAAATAGACTTCTTCGTTTGACATTATCCCACTCCTTTGAAGTGTTGTTTATCTCTCGAGTGGTGTTGTTCGTTTGTTGTTTATCCCACTTTTGTGTATTGTTTAACACTCAAGTAGAGTTTTTCGCTTGTTATTTTATTACCCTCCGATGTGTTGTTTAAATCTCAAATCGATTCTCCATTTGTAACTATCCCACACCTTTATTCTGTTGTTTAACTCTCGAGTAGAATTTTACATTTGTTGTTTATCCCACTCCTTATGTGTGTGGTTTAACTCTCAAGTAGAGTTCTTCACTTGTGATACTCTTTACTCCTTCTCCGTATTGTTTAAATCTCTAATAGATTTCTTCGCTTGACATTATCCCACCTTTGATGTGTTGTTTATCTCTCAATGGTGTTGTTCGCTTGTTGTTTATCCCACTCTTTGTGTATTGTTTAACACTCAAGTAGAGTTTTTCGCTTGTTATTTTATTACCCTCCGATGTGTTGTTTAAATCTCAAATTGACTTCTCCATTTGTAATTATCCCACTCCTTTATTCTGTTGTTTAACTCTCGAGTAGAATTTTACATTTGTTTTTTATCCCACTCCTTATGTGTGTGGTTTAACTCTCAAGTAGAGTTCTTCGTTTGTGATACTCTTACTCCTTCTGTGTATTGTTTAAATCTCGAATAGACTTCTTCGTTTGACATTATCCCATTTCTTTGGTGTGTTGTTTATCTCTCAAGTGGTGTTGTTCGTTTGTTGTTTATCCCACTCCTTTTGTGTATTGTTTAACACTCAAGTAGAGTTTTTCGTTTTTATTTTATTACCCCTCCGATGTGTCGTTTAAATCTCAAATCGACTTCTCCATTTGTAAATATCCCACTCCTTTATTCTGTTGTTTAACTCTCGAGTAGAATTTTACATTTGTTTTTTATCCCACTCCTTATGTGTGTGGTTTAACTCTCAAGTAGAGTTCTTCGTTTGTGATACTCTTACTCCTTCTGTGTATTATTTAAATCTCGAATAGATTTCTTCGTTTGATATTATCCCACTCCTTTGATGTGTTGTTTATCTCTACAGTGGTGTTGTTCGTTTGTTGTTTATCCCACTCCTTTTGTGTATTGTTTAACACTCACGTAGAGTTTTTCGTTTGTTATTTTATTACCCCTCCGATGTGTTGTTTAATTCTCAAATTGACTTCTCCGTTTGTAATTTTCCCACTCCTTTATTGTGTTGTTTAACTCTCGAGTAGAATTTTACATTTATTGTTTATCCCACTCCTTATGTGTGTGGTTTAACTCTCAAGTAGAGTTCTTCGTTTGTGATACTCATACTCCTTCTTTGTATTGTTTAAATCTCGAATAGACTTCTTCGTTTGACATTATCCCACTTCTTTGATGTGTTGTTTATCTCGAATGGTGTAGTTCATTTGATGTATATCCCACTCCTTTTGTGTATTGTTTAACACACAAGTAGAGATTTTCGATTGTTATTTTATTACCCTCCGATGTGTTGTTTAAATCTCAAATCGACTTCTCCATTTGTAATTATCCCACCTTTACTCTGTTGTTTAACTCTCGAGTAGAATTTTACATTTGTTGTTTATCCTACTCCTTATGTGTGTGGTTTAACTCTCAAGTAGAGTTCTTCGTTTGTGATACTCTTACCTTCTCCTGTATTGTTTAAATCTTAATAGACTTCTTCGCTTGACATTATCCCACCTTTGATGTGTTGTTTATCTCTCGAGTGGTGTTGTTCGCTTGTTGTTTATCCCACTTTTGTGTATTGTTTAACACTCAAGTAGAGTTTTTCGCTTGTTATTTTATTACCCTCCGATGTGTTGTTTAAATCTCAAATCGATTTCCATTTGTAATTATCCCACCCTTTATTGTGTTGTTTAACTCTCGAGTAGAATTTTACATTTGTTGTTTATCCCACTATGTTTGTGGTTTGACTCTCAAGTAGAGTTCTTCGTTTGTGATACTCTTACTCATTCTCTGTATTGTTTAAATTTCGAATACTTTCTTCGCTTGACATTATCCCACCCTTTGATGTGTTGTTGATCTCGAGTGGTGTTGTTCGTTTGTTGTTTATCCCACTCCTTTTGTGTATTGTTTAACACTCAAGTAGAGTTTTTCGTTTATTATTTTATTACCCCTCCGATGTGTCGTTTAAATCTCAAATTGACTTCTCCATTTGTAATTATCCCACTCCTTTATTGTGTTGTTTAACTCTCGAGTAGAATTTTACATTTGTTTTTTATCCTACTCCTTATGTGTGTGGTTTAACTCTCAAGTGGAGTTCTTCGTTTGTGATACTCTTACTCCTTCTCTGTATTGTTTAAATCTCGAATAGACTTCTTCGTTTGACATTATCCCGCTCCTTGGATGTGTTGTTTATCTCTACAGTGGTGTTGTTTGTTTGTTGTTTATCCCACTCCTTTTGTGTATTGTTTAACAATCAAGTAGAGTTTTTCGTTTGTCATTTTAGTACCCTCCGATGTGTTGTTTTAATCTCAAATTGACTTCTCCATTTGTAATTATCCCACTCCGTTATTGTGTTGTTTAACTCTCGAGTAGAATTTTACATTTGTTGTTTATCCCACTCCATATGTGTGTGGTTTAACTCTCAAGTAGAGTTCTTCGTTTGTGATACTCTTACTCCTTCTCTGTATTGTTTAAATCATGAATAGACTTCTTCGTTTGACAATATCCCACTCCTTTGATGTGTTGTTTATCTCTACAGTGGTGTTGTTCGTTTGTTGTTTATCCCACTCCTTTTGTGTATTGTTTAACACTCAAGTAGAGTTTTTCGTTTGTTATTTTATTACCCCTCCGATGTGTTGTTTAAATCTCAAATTGACTTCTCCATTTGTAATTATCCCACTCCTTTATTGTGTTGTTTAACTCTCGAGTAGAATTTTACATTTGTTGTTTATCCCACTCCTTATGTGTGTGGTTTAACTCTCAAGTAGAGTTCTTCGTTTGTGATACTCTTACCTTCTTTCAGTATTGTTTAAATCTCTAATAGATTTCTTCGCTTGACATTATCCCACTCCTTGATGTGTTGTTTATCTCTCGAGTGGTGTTGTTCGTTTGTTGTTTATCCCACTCCTTTTGTATATTGTTTAACACTCAACTAGAGGTTTTCGTTTGTTATTTTATTACCCCTCCGATGTGTTGTTTAAATCTCAAATTGACTTCTCCATTTTTAATTATACCACACCTTTATTGTGTTGTTTAACTCTCGAGTAGAATTTTACATTTGTTGTTTATCCCACTCCTTATGTGTGTGGTTTAACTCTCAAGTAGAGTTCTTCGCTTGTGATACTCTTTACTTCTTCTGTATTGTTTAAATCTCTAATAGACTTCTTCGCTTGACATTATCCCACCCTTTGATGTGTTGTTTATCTATCGAGTGGTGTTGGTCGTTTGTTGTTTATCCCACTCCTTTTGTGTATTGTTTAACACTCAAGTAGAGTTTTTCGTTTGTTATTTTATTACCCCTCCGATGTGTTGTTTAAATCTCAAATTGACTTCTCCATTTGTAATTATCCCACTCCTTTATTCTGTTGTTTAACTCTCGAGTAGAATTTTACATTTGTTTTTTATCCTACTCCTTATGTGTGTGGTTTAACTCTCAAGTAGAGTTCTTCGTTTGTGATACTCTTACTCCTTCTCTGTATTGTTTAAATCTCAAATACATTTCTTCGTTTGACATTATCCCACTCCTTCGATGTGTTGTTTGTCTCTCGAGTGGTGTTTTCGTTTGTTGTTTATCCCACTCCTTTTGTGTATTGTTTAACTCTCAAGTAGAGTTTTTCGTTTGTTATTTTATTACCCCTCCGATGTGTTGTTTAAATCTCAAATTGACTTCTCCATTTGTAATTATCCCACTCCTTTATTCTGTTGTTTAACTCTCGAGTAGAATTTTACATTTGTTTTTTATCCCACTCCTTATGTGTGTGGTTTAACTCTCAAGTAGAGTTCTTCGTTTGTGATACTCTTACTCCTTCTGTGTATTGTTTAAATCTCGAATAGACTTCTTCGTTTGACATTATCCCACTCCTTTGATGTGTTGTTTATCTCTCGAGTGGTGTTTTCATTTGTTGTTTATACCAAAACATTTTTGTATTATTTAAAACTCAAGTAGTGTTTTTCGTTTGTTTTTTTATTACCCCTCCGATGTGTTGTTCAAATCTCAAATTGACTTCTCCATTTGTAATTATCCCACACCTTTATTCTGTTGTTTAACTCTCGAGTAGAATTTTACATTTGTTTTTTATCCTACTCCTTATGTGTGTGGTTTAACTCTCAAGTAGAGTTCTTCGTTAGTGATACTCTTACTCCTTCTCTGTATTGTTTAAATCACGAATAGACTTCTTCGTTTGACAATATCCCATTCCTTTGATGTGTTGTTTATCTCTACAGTGGTGTTGTTCGTTTGTTGTTTATTCCACTCCTTTTGTGTATTGTTTAACACTCAAGTAGAGTTTTTCGTTTGTTATTTTATTACCCCTCCTATGTGTTGTTTAAATCTCAAATTGACCTCTCCATTTGTAATTATCCCACTCCTTTATTCTGTTGTTTAACTCTCGAGTAGAATTTTACATTTGTTTTTTATCCCACTCCTTTTGTGTATTGTTTAACACTCAAGTAGAGTTTTTCGTTTGTGATACTCTTACTCCTTCTGTGTATTGTTTATATCTTAATAGATTTCTTCGCTTGACATTATCCCACCTTTGATGTGTTGTTTATCTCACAAAGGGTGTTGTTCATTTGTTGTTTATCCCACTTCTTTTGTGTATTGTTTAACACTCAAGTAGAGTTTTTCGTTTGTTATTTTATTACCCCTCCGATGTGTTGTTTAAATCTCAAATTGACTTCTCCATTTGTAATTATCCCAATCCTTTATTGTGTTGTTTAACTCTCGAGTAGAATTTTACATTTGCTGTTTATCCCACTCCTTATGTGTGTGGTTTAACTCTCAAGTGGAGTTCTTTGTTTGTGATACTCTTACTCCTTCTCTGTATTGTTTAAATCTCGAATAGACTTCTGCGTTTGACATTATCCCACTCCTTTGATGTGTTGTTTATCTCTCGAGTGGTGTTGTTCGTTTGTTGTTTATCCCACTCCTTTTGTGTATTGTTTAACACTCAAGTAGAGTTTTTCGTTTGTTATTTTATTACCCTCCGATGTGTTGTTTAAATCTCAAATTGACTTCTCCATTTGTAATTATCCCACTCCTTTATTCTGTTGTTTAACTCTCGAGTAGAATTTTACATTTATTGTTTATCCCACTCCTTATGTGTGTGGTTTAAATCTCAAGTAGAGTTCTTCGTTTGTGATACTCTTACTCCTTCTATGTATTGTTTAAATCTCGAATAGACTTCTTCGTTTGACATTATCCCATTCCTTTGATGTGTTGTTTATCTCTCGAGTGGTGTTGTTCGTTTGTTGTTTATCCCACTCCTTTTGTGTATTGTTTAACTCTCAAGTAGAGTTTTTCGTTTGTTATTTTATTATCCTCTGATGTGTTGTTTAAATCTCAAATTGACTTCTCCATTTGTAATTATCGCACTCCTTTATTGTGTTGTTTAACTCTCGAGTAGAATTTTACATTTGTTGTTTATCCCACTCCTTATGTGTGTGGTTTAACTCTCAAGTAGAGTTCTTCGTTTGTGATACTCTTACTCTTCTCCGTATTGTTTAAATCTCTAATAGATTTCTTCGCTTGACATTATCCCACCCTTTGATGTGTTGTTTATCTCACAGTGGTGTTGTTCGCTTGTTGTTTATCCCACTTTTGTGTATTGTTTAACACTCAAGTAGAGTTTTTCGGTTGTTATTTTATTACCCATCCGATGTGTTGTTTAAATCTCAAATTGACTTCTCCATTTGTAATTATCCCACTCCTTTATTCTGTTGTTTAACTCTCGAGTAGAATTTTACATTTGTTTTTTATCCTACTCCTTATGTGTGTGGTTTAACTCTCAAGTGGAGTTCTTCGTTTGTGATACTCTTACTCCTTCTCTGTATTGTTAAAATCTCATATAGACTTCTTCGTTAGACATTATCCCACGCCTTTGATGTGTTGTTTATCTCTCGAGTGGTGTTGTTTGTTTGTTGTTTATCCCACTCCTTTTGTGTATTGTTTAACACTCAAGTAGGGTTTTTCGTTTGTTATTTTATTACCCCTCCGATGTGTTGTTTAAATCTCAAATTGACTTCTCCATTTGTAATTATCCCACTCCTTTATTCTGTTGTTTAACTCTCGAGTAGAATTTTACATTTGTTGTTTATCCCACTCCTTATGTGTGTGGTTTAACTCTCAAGTAGAGTTCTTTGTTTGTGATACTCTTACTCCTTCTGTGTATTGTTTAAATCTCGAATAGATTTCTTCGTTTGACATTATCCCACTCCTTTGATGTGTTGTTTATCTCTACAGTGGTGTTGTTCGTTTGTTGTTTATCCCACTCCTTTTGTGTATTGTTTAACACTCAAGTAGAGTTTTTCGTTTGTTATTTTATTACCCCTCCGATGTGTTGTTTAAATCTCAAATTGACTTCTCCATTTGTAATTATCCCACTCCTTTATTCTGTTGTTTAACTCTCGAGTAGAATTTTACATTTGTTTTTTATCCTACTCCTTATGTGTGTGGTTTAACTCTCAAGTAGAGTTCTTCGTTTGTGATACTCTTACTCCTTCTCTGTATTGTTTAAATCTCGAATAGATTTCTTCGTTTGACATTATCCCACTCCTTTGATGCGTTGTTTATCTCTACAGTGGTGTTGTTCGTTTGTTGCTTATCCCACTCCTTTTGTGTATTGTTTAACACTCAAGTAGAGTTTTTCGTTTGTTATTTCATTACCCTTCGATGTGTTGTTCAAATCTCAATTTGACTTCTCCATTTGTAATTATCCCACTCCTTTATTCTGTTGTTTAACTCTCGAGTAGAATTTTACATTTGTTGTTTATCCCACTCCTTATGTGTGTGGTTTAACTCTCAAGTAGAGTTCTTCGTTTGTGATACTCTTACTCCTTCTGTGTATTGTTTAAATCTCGAATAGATTTCTTCGTTTGACATTATCCCACTCCTTTGATGTGTTGTTTATCTCTACAGTGGTGTTGTTCGTTTGTTGTTTATCCCACTGCTTTTGTGTATTGTTTAACACTCAAGTAGAGTTTTTCGTTTGTTATTTTATTACCCCTCCGATGTGTTGTTGAAATCTCAAATTGACTTCTCCATTTGTAATTATCCCACTCCTTTATTGTGTTGTTTAACTCTCGAGTAGAATTTTACATTTGTTGTTTATCCTACTCCTTATGTGTGTGGTTTTACTCTCAAGTAGAGTTCTTCGTTTGTGATACTCTTACTCCTTCTGTGTATTGTTTAAATCTCGAATAGACTTCTTCGTTTGACATAATCCCACTTCTTTGATGTGTTGTTTATCTCTCGAGTGGTGTTGTTCGTTTGTTGTTTATCCCACTCCTTTTGTGTATTGTTTAACACTCAAGTAGAATTTTTCATTTGTTACTTTATTACCCCTCCGATGTGTTGTTTAAATCTCAAATTGACTTCTCCATTTGTAATTATCCCACTCCTTTATTCTGTTGTTTAACTCTCGAGTAGAATTATACATTTGTTGTTTATCCCAATCCTTATGTGTGTGGTTTAACTCTCAAGTAGAGTTCTTCGTTTGTGATACTCTTACTCCTTCTGAGTATTGTTTAAATCTCGAATAGACTTCTTCGTTTGACATTATCCCACTCCTTTTATGTTTTGTTTAACTCTCTAGTGGTGTTGTTCGTTTGTTGATTATCCCACTCCTGTTGTGTATTGTTTAACTCTCAAGTAGAGTATTTCGTTTGTTATTATATTACTCTCACATGTGTTGTTTAAATCTCAAACTGACTTCTCCATTTGTAATTATCCCACTCCTTTATTCTGTTGTTTAACTGTCGAGTAGAATTTTACATTTGTTGTTTATCCTACTCATTATGTGTGTGGTTTAACTCTCAAGTGGAGTTCTTCGTTTCTGATACTCTTACTCCTTCTGTGTATTGTTTAAATCTCGAGTAGACTTCTTCGTTTGACATTATCCCACTGCTTTGATGCGTTGTTTATCTCTACAGTGGTGTTGCTCGTTTGTTGTTTATCCCACTCCTTTTGTGTATTGTTTAACACTCAAGTAGAGTTTTTCGTTTGTTATTTTATTACCCCTCCGATGTGTTGTTTAAATCTCAAATTGACTTCTCCATTTGTAATTATCCCACTCCTTTATTCTGTTGTTTAACTCTCGAGTAGAATTTTACATTTGTTGTTTATCCCACTCCTTATGTGTGTGGTTTAACTCTCAAGTAGAGTTCTTCGTTTGTGATACTCTTACTCCTCTATATTGTTTAAATCTCGAATAGACTTCTTCGTTTGAGATTATCCCACTCCTTTGATGTGTTGTTTATCTCTCGAGTGGTGTTGTTCGTTTGTTGTTTATCCCACTCCTTTTGTGTATTGTTTAACACTCAAGTAGAGGTTTTCGTTTGTTATTTTATTACCCCTCCGATGTGTTGTTTAAATCTCAAATTGACTTCTCCATTTGTAATTATCCCACTCCTTTATTCTGTTGTTTAACTCTCGAGTAGAATTTTACATTTGTTTTTTATCCTACTCCTTATGTGTGTGGTTTAACTCTCAAGTGGAGTTCTTCGTTTGTGATACTCTTACTCCTTCTCTGTATTGTTTAAATCTCGAATAGACTTCTTCGTTTGACATTATCCCACTCATTTGATGTGTTGTTTATCCCTCGAGTGGTGTTTTCGTTTGTTGTTTATCCCACTCCTTTTGTGTATTGTTTAACTCTCAAGCAGAGTTTTTCGTTTGTTATTTTATTACCCGTCCGATGTGTTGTTTAAATCTCAAATTGACTTCTCCATTTGTAATTATCCCACTCCTTTATTCTGTTGTTTAACTCTCGAGTAGAATTTTACATTTGTTGTTTATCCCACTCCTTATGTGTGTGGTTTAACTCTCAAGTGGAGTTCTTCGTTTGTGATACTCTTACTCCTTCTCTGTATTGTTTAAATCTCGAATAGACTTCTTCGTTTGACATTATCCCACTCCTTTGATGTGTTGTTTATCTCTCGAGTGGTGTTTTCGTTTGTTGTTTATCCCACTCCTTTTGTGTATTGTTTAACACTCAAGTAGAGGTTTTCGTTTGTTATTTTATTACCCCTCCGATGTGTTGTTTAAATCTCAAATTGACTTCTCCATTTGTAATTATCCCACTCCTTTATTCTGTTGTTTAACTCTCGAGTAGAATTTTACATTTGTTTTTTATCCTACTCCTTATGTGTGTGGTTTAACTCTCAAGTGGAGTTCTTCGTTTGTGATACTCTTACTCCTTCTCTGTATTGTTTAAATCACGAATAGACTTCTTCGTTTGACAATATCCCACTCCTTTGATGTGTTGTTTATCTCTACAGTGGTGTTGTTCGTTTGTTGTTTATCCCACTCCTTTTGTGTATTGTTTAACACTCAAGTAGAGGTTTTCGTTTGTTATTTTATTACCCCTCCGATGTGTTGTTTAAATCTCAAATTGACTTCTCCATTTGTAATTATCCCACTCCTTTATTCAGTTGTTTAACTCTCGAGTAGAATTTTACATTTGTTTTTTATCCTACTCCTTATGTGTGTGGTTTAACTCTCAAGTGGAGTTCTTCGCTTGTGATACTCTTACTCCTTCTCTGTATTGTTTAAATCTTAATAGACTTCTTCGTTTGAGATTATCCCACTCCTTTGATGTGTTGTTTATCTCTCGAGTGGTGTTGTTCGTTTGTTGTTTATCCCACTCCTTTTGTGTATTGTTTAACACTCAAGTAGAGGTTTTCGTTTGTTATTTTATTACCCCTCCGATGTGTTGTTTAAATCTCAAATTGACTTCTCCATTTGTAATTATCCCACTCCTTTATTCTGTTGTTTAACTCTCGAGTAGAATTTTACATTTGTTTTTTATCCTACTCCTTATGTGTGTGGTTTAACTCTCAAGTGGAGTTCTTCGTTTGTGATACTCTTACTCCTTCTCTGTATTGTTTAAATCTCGAATAGATTTCTTCTTCGTTTGACATTATCCCACTCATTTGATGTGTTGTTTATCTCTCGAGTGGTGTTTTCGTTTGTTGTTTATCCCACTCCTTTTGTGTATTGTTTAACTCTCACGCAGAGTTTTTCGTTTGTTATTTTATTACCCGTCTGATGTGTTGTTTAAATGTCAAATCGACTTCTCCATTTGTAATTATTCCACTCCTTTATTCTGTTGTTTAACTCTCGAGTAGAATTTTACATTTGTTTTTTATCCTACTCCTTATGTGTGTGGTTTAACTCTCAAGTGGAGTTCTTCAATTTGTGATACTCTTACTCCTTCTCTGTATTGTTTAAAACTCGAATAGACTTCTTCGTTTGACACTATCTCACTCCTTTGATGTGTTGTTTATCTCTCGAGTGGTGTTTTCGTTTGTTGTTTATCCCACTCCTTTTGTTATTGTTCAACACTCAAGTAGAGTTTTTCGCTTGTTATTTTATTACCCTCCGATGTGTTGTTTAAATCTCAAATCGACTTTCTCCATTTGTAATTATCCCACCCTTTATTCTGTTGTTTAACTCTCGAGTAGAATTTTACATTTGTTGTTTATCCTACTCCTTATGTGTGTGGTTTAACTCTCAAGTGAGTTCTTCGCTTGTGATACTCTTACTCCTTCTCTGTATTGTTTAAATCTCTAATAGATTTCTTCGCTTGACATTATCCCACCTTTGATGTGTTGTTTATCTCTCGAGTGGTGTTGTTCGTTTGTTGTTTATCCCACTCCTTTTGTGTATTGTTTAACACTCAAGTAGAGTTTCGTTTGTTATTTTATTACCCTCCGATGTGTTGTTTAAATCTCAAATCGACTTCTCCATTTGTAATTATCCCACTCTTTTATTCTGTTGTTTAACTCTCGAGTAGAATTTTACATTTGTTGTTTATCCCACTCCTTATGTGTGTGGTTTAACTCTCAAGTAGAGTTCTTCGCTTGTCATACTCTTACTCCTTCTGTGTATTGTTGAAATCTTAATAGATTTCTTCGCTTGACATTATCCCACCTTTGATGTGTTGTTTATCTCTCGAGTGGTGTTGTTCGTTTGGTGTTTATCCCATACCGTTTTTGTATTGTTTAACACTCAAGTAGAGTTTTTCGCTTGTTATTTTATTACCCTCCGATGTGTTGTTTAAATCTCAAATCGACTTCTCCATTTGTAATTATCCCACCTTTATTCTGTTGTTTAACTCTCGAGTAGAATTTTACATTTGTTGTTTATCCTACTCCTTATGTGTGTGGTTTAACTCTCAAGTGGAGTTCTTCGCTTGTGATACTCTTACTCCTTCTCTGTATTGTTTAAATCTCTAATAGATTTCTTCTTTGACATTATCCCACCTTTGATGTGTTGTTTATCTCTCGAGTGGTGTTGTTCGCTTGTTGTTTATCCCACTCCTTTTATGTTTTGTTTAACTCTCAAGTAGAGTTTTTCATTTGTTATTTTATTACCCCTCCGATGTGTTGTTTAAATCTCAAATGGACTTCTCCATTTGTAATTATCCCACTCCTTTATTCTGTTGTTTAACTGTCGAGTAGAATTTTACATTTGTTGTTTATCCTACTCATTATGTGTGTGGTTTAACTCTCAAGTGGAGTTCTTCGTTTCTGATACTCTTACTCCTTCTGTGTATTGTTTAAATCTCGAGTAGACTTCTTCGTTTGACATTATCCCACTGCTTTGATGCGTTGTTTATCTCTACAGTGGTGTTGCTCGTTTGTTGTTTATCCCACTCCTTTGTGTATTGTTTAACACTCAAGTAGAGTTTTTCGCTTGTTATTTTATTACCCTCCGATGTGTTGTTTAAATCTCAAATCGACTTCTCCATTTGTAATTATCCCACCTTTTATTCTCGTTGTTTAACTCTCGAGTAGAATTTTACATTTGTTTTTTATCCTACTCCTTATGTGTGTGGTTTAACTCTCAAGTGGAGTTCTTCGTTTGTGATACTCTTACTCCTTCTCTGTATTGTTTAAATCTCGAATAGATTTCTTCGTTTGACATTATCCCACTCCTTTGATGTGTTGTTTATCTCTACAGTGGTGTTGTTCGTTCGTTGTTTATCCCACTCCTTTTGTGTATTGTTTAACACTCAAGTAGAGTTTTTCGTTTGTTATTTTATTAACCCTCTGATGTGTTGTTTAAATCACAAATTGACTTCTCCATTTGTAATTATCCCACTCCTTTATTCTGTTGTTTAACTCTCGAGTAGAATTTTACATTTGTTTTTTATCCTACTCCTTATGTGTGTGGTTTGACTCTCAAGTGGAGTTCTTCGTTTCTGATACTCATACTCCTTCTGTGTATTGTTTAAATCTCGAATAGATTTCTTCGTTTGACATTATCCCACTCCTTTGATGTGTTGTTTATCTCTCGAGTGGTGTTGTTCGTTTGTTGTTTATCCCACTACTTTTGTGTATTGTTTAACACTCAAGTAGAGTTTTTCGTTTGTTATTTTATTACCCCTCCGATGTGTTGTTTAAATCTCAAATTGACTTCTCCATTTGTAATCATCCCACTCCTTTATTGTGTTGTTTAACTCTCGAGTAGAATTTTACATTTGTTGTTTATCCCACTCCTTATGTGTGTGGTTTAACTCTCAAGTGGAGTTCTTCGCTTGTGATACTCTTACTCCTTCTCTGTATTGTTTAAATCTTAATAGACTTCTTCGCTTGACATTATCCCACTCCTTTGATGTGTTGTTTATCTCACAAAGGTGTTGTTCGTTTGTTGTTTATCCCACTCCTTTTGTGTATTGTTTAACACTCAAGTAGAGTTTTTCGTTTGTTATTTGATTACCCCTCTGATGTGTTGTTTAAATCTCAAATTGACTTCTCCATTTATAAGTATCCCACTCCTTTATTCTGTTGTTTAACTGTCGAGTAGAATTTTACATTTGTTTTTTATCCAACTCCTTATGTGTGTGGTTTAACTCTCAAGTGGAGTTCTTCGTTTGTGATACTCTTACTCCTTCTCTGTATTGTTTAAATCTCGAATAGATTTCTTTGTTTGACATTATCCAACTCCTTTGATGTGTTGTTTATCTCTCGAGTGGTGTTGTTGTTTTGTTGTTTATCCCACTCCTTTTGTGTATTGTTTAACACTCAAGTAGAGTTTTTCGTTTGTTATTTTATTACCCCTCCGATGTGTTGTTTAAATCTCAAATTGACTTCTCCATTTGTAATTATTCCACTCCTTTATTCTGTTGTTTAACTCTCGAGTAGAATTTTACATTTGTTGTTTATCCCACTCCTTATGTGTGTGGTTTAACTCTCAAGTAGAGTTCTTCGTTTGTGATACTCTTTACCTTCTTTGTATTGTTTAAATCTCGAATAGACTTCTTCGCTTGACATTATCCCACTCCTTTGATGTGTTATTTATCTCTACAGTGGCGTTGTTCATTTGTTGTTTATCCCACTCCTTTTGTGTATTGTTTAACACTCACGTAGAGTTTTTCGTTTGTTATTTTATTACCCCTCCGATGTGTTGTTTAAATCTCAAATTGACTTCTCCATTTGTAATTATCCCACTCCTTTATTCTGTTGTTTAACTCTCGAGTAGAATTTTACATTTGTTTTTTATCCTACTCCTTATGTGTGTGGTTTAACTCTCAAGTGGAGTTCTTCGTTTGTGATACTCTTACTCCTTCTCTGTATTGTTTAAATCTCGAATAGACTTCTTCGTTTGACATTATCCCACTCCTTTGATGTGTTGTTTATCTCTCGAGTGGTGTTTTCGTTTGTTGTTTATCCCACTCCTTTTGTGTATTGTTTAACTCTCAAGCAGAGTTTTTCGTTTGTTATTTTATTACCCGTCCGATGTGTTGTTTAAATGTCAAATTGACTTCTCCATTTGTAATCGCCGCACTCCTTTATTGTGCTGTTTAACTCTCGAGTACAATTTTACATTCGTTGTTTATCCCACTCCTTATGTGTGTGGTTTAACTCTCAAGTGGAGTTCTTCGTTTGTGATACTCTTACTCCTTCTCTGTATTGTTTAAATCACGAATAGACTTCTTCGTTTGACAATATCCCACTCCTTTGATGTGTTGTTTATCTCTACAGTGGTGTTGTTCGTTTGTTGTTTATCCCACTCCTTTTGTGTATTGTTTAACACTCAAGTAGAGTTTTTCGTTTGTTATTTTATTACCCCTCCGATGTGTTGTTTAAATCTCAAATTGACTTCTCCATTTGTAATTATCCCACTCCTTTATTCTGTTGTTTAACTCTCGAGTAGAATTTTACATTTGTTTTTTATCCTACTCCTTATGTGTGTGGTTTAACTCTCAAGTGGAGTTCTTCGTTTGTGATACTCTTACTCCTTCTCTGTATTGTTTAAATCACGAATAGACTTCTTCGTTTGACAATATCCCACTCCTTTGATGTGTTGTTTATCTCTACAGTGGTGTTGTTCGTTTGTTGTTTATCCCACTCCTTTTGTGTATTGTTTAACACTCAAGTAGAGTTTTTCGTTTGTTATTTGATAACCCTTCGATGTGTTGTTTAAATCTCAAATTGACTTCTCCATTTGTAATTATCCCACTCCTTTATTCTGTTGTTTAACTCTCGAGTAGAATTTTACATTTGTTTTTTATCCTACTCCTTATGTGTGTGGTTTAACTCTCAAGTGGAGTTCTTCGTTTGTGATACTCTTACTCCTTCTCTGTATTGTTTAAATCTCGAATAGACTTCTTCGTTTGACATTATCCCACTCCTTTGATGTGTTGTTTATCTCTCGAGTGGTGTTGTTCGTTTGTTGTTTATCCCACTCCTTTTGTGTATTGTTTAACACTCAAGTAGAGTTTTTCGTTTGTTATTTTATTACCCCTCCGATGTGTTGTTTAAATCTCAAATTGACTTCGCCATTTGTAATTATCCCACTCTTTTATTCTGTTGTTTAACTCTCGAGTAGAATTTTACATTTGTTTTCATCCTACTCCTTATGTGTGTGGTTTAACTCTCAAGTGGAGTTCTTCATTTGTGATACTCTTACTCCTTCTCTGTATTGTTTAAATCTTAATAGACTTCTTCGCTTGACATTATCCCACCTTTGATGTGTTGTTTATCTCACAGTGGTGTTGTTCGCTTGTTGTTTATCCCACCTTTTGTGTATTGTTTAACACTCAAGTAGAGTTTTTCGTTTGTTATTTTATTACCCCTCCGATGTGTTGTTTAAATCTCAAATTGACTTCGCCATTTGTAATTATCCCACTCTTTTATTCTGTTGTTTAACTCTCGAGTAGAATTTTACATTTGTTTTTTATCCTACTCCTTATGTGTGTGGTTTAACTCTCAAGTAGAGTTCTTTGTTTGTGATACTCTTACTCCTTCTGTGTATTGTTTAAATCTCGAATAGATTTCTTCGTTTGACATTATCCCACTCCTTTGATGTGTTATTTATCTCTACAGTGGTGTTGTTCATTTGTTGTTTATCCCACTCCTTTTGTGTATTGTTTAACACTCAAGTAGAGTTTTTCGTTTGTTATTTTATTACCCCTCCGATGTGTTGTTTAAATCTCAAATTGACTTCTCCATTTGTAATTATCCCACTCCTTTATTCTGTTGTTTAACTCTCGAGTAGAATTTTACATTTGTTTTTTATCCTACTCCTTATGTGTGTGGTTTAACTCTCAAGTGGAGTTCTTCGTTTGTGATACTCTTACTCCTTCTCTGTATTGTTTAAATCTCGAATAGACTTCTTCGTTTGACATTATCCCACTCCTTTGATGTGTTGTTTATCTCTCGAGTGGTGTTTTCGTTTGTTGTTTATCCCACTCCTTTTGTGTATTGTTTAACTCTCAAGTAGAGTTTTTCGTTTGTTATTTTATTACCCGTCCGATGTGTTGTTTAAATCTCAAATTGACTTCTCCATTTGTAATCGTCGCACTCCTTTATTGTGCTGTTTAACTCTCGAGTACAATTTTACATTTGTTGTTTATCCCACTCCTTATGTGTGTGGTTTAACTCTCAAGTCGAGTTCTTTGTTTGTGATACTCTTACTCGTTCTTTGTATTGTTTAAATCTCGAATAGATTTCTTCGTTTGACATTATCCCACTCCTTTGATGTGTTATTTATCTCTACAGTGGCATTGTTCATTTGTTGTTTATCCCACTCCTTTTGTGTATTGTTTAACACTCACGTAGAGTTTTTCGTTTGTTATTTTATTACCCCTCCGATGTGTTGTTTAAATCTCAAATTGACTTCTCCATTTGTAATTATCCCACTCCTTTATTCTGTTGTTTAACTCTCGAGTAGAATTTTACATTTGTTTTTTATCCTACTCCTTATGTGTGTGGTTTAACTCTCAAGTGGAGTTCTTCGTTTGTGATACTCTTACTCCTTCTCTGTATTGTTTAAATCTCGAATAGACTTCTTCGTTTGACATTATCCCACTCCTTTGATGTGTTGTTTATCTCTCGAGTGGTGTTGTTCGTTTGTTGTTTATCCCACTCCTTTTGTGTATTGTTTAACACTCACGTAGAGTTTTTCGTTTGTTATTTTATTACCCCTCCGATGTGTTGTTTAAATCTCAAATTGACTTCTCCATTTGTAATGATCCCACTCGTTTATTTTGTTGTTTAACTCTTGAGTAGAATTTTACATTTGTTTTTTATCCTACTCCTTATGTGTGTGGTTTAACTCTCAAGTGGAGTTCTTCGTTTGTGATACTCTTACTCCTTCTCTGTATTGTTTAAATCTCGAATAGACTTCTTCGTTTGACATTATCCCACTCATTTGATGTGTTGTTTATCTCTCGAGTGGTGTTTTCGTTTGTTGTTTATCCCACTCCTTTTGTGTATTGTTTAACACTCAAGTAGAGTTTTTCGTTTGTTATTTGATTACCCCTCCGATGTGTTGTTTAAATCTCAAATTGACTTCTCCATTTGTAATTATCCCACTCCTTTATTCTGTTGTTTAACGCTCGAGTAGAATTTTACATTTGTTTTTTATCCTACTCCTTATGTGTGTGGTTTAACTCTCAAGTGGAGTTCTTCGTTTGTGATACTCTTACTCCTTCTCTGTATTGTTTAAATCTCAGAATTTCTTCGTTTGACAATATCCCACTCCTTTGATGTGTTGTTTATCTCTACAGTGGTGTTGTTCGTTTGTTGTTTATCCCACTCCTTTTGTGTATTGTTTAACACTCAAGTAGAGTTTTTCGTTTGTTATTTTATTACCCCTCCGATGTGTTGTTTAAATCTCAAATTGACTTCTCCATTTGTAATTATCCCACTCCTTTATTCTGTTGTTTAACTCTCGAGTAGAATTTTACATTTGTTTTTTATCCTACTCCTTATGTGTGTGGTTTAACTCTCAAGTGGAGTTCTTCGTTTGTGATACTCTTACTCGTCTGTATTGTTTAAATCTCGAATAGACTTCTTCGTTTGACATTATCCCACTCCTTTGATGTGTTGTTTATCTCTCGAGTGGTGTTGTTCGTTTGTTGTTTATCCCACTCCTTTTGTGTATTGTTTAACACTCAAGTAGAGTTTTTCGTTTGTTATTTGATTACCCCTCCGATGTGTTGTTTAAATCTCAAATTGACTTCTCCATTTGTAATTATCCCACTCCTTTATTCTGTTGTTTAACTCTCGAGTAGAATTTTACATTTGTTTTTTATCCTACTCCTTATGTGTGTGGTTTAACTCTCAAGTGGAGTTCTTCGTTTGTGATACTCTTACTCGTTCTTTGAATTGTTTAAATCTCGAATAGATTTCTTCGTTTGACATTATCCCACTCCTTTGATGTGTTATTTATCTCTACAGTGGCGTTGTTCATTTGTTGTTTATCCCACTCCTTTTGTGTATTGTTTAACACTCAAGTAGAGTTTTTCGTTTGTTATTTGATTACCCCTCCGATGTGTTGTTTAAATCTCAAATTGACTTCTCCATTTGTAATTATCCCACTCCTTTATTCTGTTGTTTAACTCTCGAGTAGAATTTTACATTTGTTTTTTATCCTACTCCTTATGTGTGTGGTTTAACTCTCAAGTGGAGTTCTTCGTTTGTGATACTCTTACTCCTTCTCTGTATTGTTTAAATCACGAATAGACTTCTTCGTTTGACAATATCCCACTCCTTTGATGTGTTGTTTATCTCTACAGTGGTGTTGTTCGTTTGTTGTTTATCCCACTGCTTTTGTGTATTGTTTAACACTCAAGTAGAGGTTTTTGATTGTTATTTTATTACCCCTCCGATGTGTTGTTTAAATCTCAAATTGACTTCTCCATTTGTAATTATCCCACTGCTTTATTCTGTTGTTTAACTCTCGAGTAGAATTTTACATTTGTTTTTTATCCTACTCCTTATGTGTGTGGTTTAACTCTCAAGTGGAGTTCTTCGTTTGTGATACTCTTACTCCTTCTCTGTATTGTTTAAATCTCGAATAGATTTCTTCGTTTGACATTATCCCACTCCTTTGATGTGTTGTTTATCTCTCGAGTGGTGTTGTTCGTTTGTTGTTTATCCCACTTTTTGTGTATTGTTTAACACTCAAGTAGAGTTTTTCGCTTGTCATTTTAGTACCCTCTGATGTGTTGTTTTAATCTCAAATTGACTTCTCCATTTGTAATTATCCCACTCCTTTATTCTGCTGTTTAACTCTCGAGTACAATTTTACATTTGTTGTTTATCCCACTCCTTATGTGTGTGGTTTAACTCTCAAGTGGAGTTCTTTGTTTGTGATACTCTTACTCGTTCTTTGTATTGTTTAAATCTCGAATAGACTTCTTCGTTTGACATTATCCCACCCTTTGATGTGTTGTTTATCTCGAGTGGTGTTTCGCTTGTTGTTTATTTGTTGTTTATCCCACTTTTTTGTGTATTGTTTAACACTCAAGTAGAGTTTTTCGCTTGTCATTTTATTACCCCTCCGATGTGTTGTTTAAATCTCAAATTGACTTCTCCATTTGTAACTATCCCACACCTTTATTCTGTTGTTTAACTCTCGAGTAGAATTTTACATTTGTTTTTTATCCTACTCCTTATGTGTGTGGTTTAACTCTCAAGTGGAGTTCTTCTATTGTGATACTCTAACTCCTTCTCTGTATTGTTTAAATCTTTAATAGATTTCTTCGCTTGACATTATCCCACCTTTGATGTGTTGTTTATCTCGAGTGGTGTTGTTCGCTTGTTGTTTATCCCACTTTTGTGCATTGTTTAACTCTCAAGCAGAGTTTTTCGTTTGTTATTTTATTACCCGTCTGATGTGTTGTTTAAATCTCAAATTGACTTCTCCATTTGTAATTGTCGCACTCCTTTATTGTGCTGTTTAACTCTCGAGTACAATTTTACATTTGTTGTTTATCCCACTCCTTATGGGTGTGGTTTAACTCTCAAGTGGAGTTCTTTGTTTGTGATACTCTTACTCGTTCTTTGTATTGTTTAAATCTCGAATAGATTTCTTCGTTTGACATTATCCCACTCCTTTGATGTGTTATTTATCTCTACAGTGGCGTTGTTCATTTGTTGTTTATCCCACTCCTTTTGTGTATTGTTTAACACTCACGTAGAGTTTTTCGTTTGTTATTTTATTACCCCTCCGATGTGTTGTTTAAATCTCAAATTGACTTCTCCATTTGTAACTATCCCACTCCTTTATTCTGTTGTTTAACTCTCGAGTAGAATTTTACATTTGTTTTTTATCCTACTCCTTATGTGTGTGGTTTAACTCTCAAGTGGAGTTCTTCATTTGTGATACTCTTACTCCTTCTCTGTATTGTTTAAATCTCGAATAGATTTCTTGGTTTAACATTATCCCACTCGTTTGATGTGTTGTTTATCTCTACCGTGGTGGTGGTCATTTGTTGTTTATCCCACTCCTTTTGTGTATTGTTTAACACTCACGTAGAGTTTTTCGTTTGTTATTTTATTACCCCTCCGATGTGTTGTTTAAATCTCAAATTGACTTCTCCATTTGTAACTATCCCACTCGTTTATTCTGTTGTTTAACTCTCGAGTAGAATTTTACATTTGTTTTTTATCCTACTCCTTATGTGTGTGGTTTAACTCTCGAATAGATTTCTTCGTTTGTGATACTCTTTACTCCTTCTCTGTATTGTTTAAATCTCGAATAGACTTCTTCGTTTGACATTATCCCACTCATTTGATGTGTTGTTTATCTCTCGAGTGGTGTTTTCGTTTGTTGTTTATCCCACTCCTTTTGTGTATTGTTTAACTCTCAAGCAGAGTTTTTCGTTTGTTATTTTATTACCCGTCCGATGTGTTGTTTAAATCTCAAATTGACTTCTCCATTTGTAATCGCCGCACTCCTTTATTGTGCTGTTTAACTCTCGAGTACAATTTTACATTCGTTGTTTATCCCACTCCTTATGTGTGTGGTTTAACTCTCAAGTGGAGTTCTTCGTTTGTGATACTCTTACTCCTTCTCTGTATTGTTTAAATCACGAATAGACTTCTTCGTTTGACAATATCCCACTCCTTTGATGTGTTGTTTACCTCTACTGTGGTGTTCTTCGTTTGTTGTTTATCCCACTCCTTTTGTGTATTGTTTAACACTCACGTAGAGTTTTTCGTTTGTTATTTTATTACCCCTCCGATGTGTTGTTTAAATCTCAAATTGACTTCTCCATTTGTAATTATCCCACTCCTTTATTCTGTTGTTTAACTCTCGAGTAGAATTTTACATTTGTTTTTTATCCTACTCCTTATGTGTGTGGTTTAACTCTCAAGTGGAGTTCTTCGTTTGTGATACTCTTACTCCTTCTCTGTATTGTTTAAATCTCGAATAGACTTCTTCGTTTGACATTATCCCACTCATTTGATGTGTTGTTTATCTCTCGAGTGGTGTTTTCGTTTGTTGTTTATCCCACTCCTTTTGTGTATTGTTTAACTCTCAAGCAGAGTTTTTCGTTTGTTATTTTATTACCCGTCCGATGTGTTGTTTAAATCTCAAATCGATTCTCCATTTGTAATTATCCCACCTTTATTCTGTTGTTTAACTCTCGAGTAGAATTTTACATTTGTTTTTATCCTACTCCTTATGTGTGTGGTTTAACTCTCAAGTGGAGTTCTTCGCTTTGTGATACTCTTACTCCTTCTCAGTATTGTTTAAATCTTAATAGATTTCTTCGTTTGACATTATCCCACTCCTTTGATGTGTTGCTTATCTCTCGAGTGGTGTTTTCGTTTGTTGTTTATCCCACTCCTTTTGTGTATTGTTTAACTCTCAAGCAGAGTTTTTCGTTTGTTATTTTATTACCCGTCCGATGTGTTGTTTAAATCTCAAATTGACTTCTCCATTTGTAATCGTCCCACACCTTTATTCTGTTGTTTAACGCTCGAGTAGAATTTTACATTTGTTTTTATCCTACTCCTTATGTGTGTGGTTTAACTCTCAAGTGGAGTTCTTCGTTTGTGATACTCTTACTCCTTCTCTGTATTGTTTAAATCTTAATAGATTTCTTCGCTTGACATTATCCCACCCTTTGATGTGTTGTTTATCTCTCAAGTGGTGTTCATTTGTTGTTTATCCCACTACTTTTGTGTATTGTTTAACACTCAAGTAGAGTTTTTCGCTTTGTTATTTTATTACCCCTCCGATGTGTTGTTTAAATCTCAAATTGACTTCTCCATTTGTAATTATCCCACTCCTTTATTCTGTTGTTTAACTCTCGAGTAGAATTTTACATTTGTTTTTTATCCTACTCCTTATGTGTGTGGTTTAACTCTCAAGTGGAGTTCTTCGTTTGTGATACTCTTACTCCTTCTCTGTATTGTTTAAATCTTGAATAGACTTCTTCGTTTGACATTATCCCATTCCTTTGATGTGTTGTTTATATCTCGAGTGGTGTTGTTCGTTTGTTGTTTATCCCACTCCTTTTGTGTATTGTTTAACACTAAAGTAGAGTTTTTCGTTTGTTATTTTATTAACCCTCCGATGTGTTGTTTAAATCTCAAATTGACTTCTCCCTTTGTAATTATCCCACTCCTTTATTCTGTTGTTTAACTCTCGAGTAGAATTTTACATTTGTTTTTTATCCTACTCCTTATGTGTGTGGTTTAACTCTCAAGTGGAGTTCTTCGTTTGTGATACTCTTACTCTTTCTCCAGTATTGTTTAAATCTCTAATAGACTTCTTCGCTTGACATTATCCCACCTTTGATGTGTTGTTTATCTCTACAGTGGTGTTGTTCGTTTGTTGTTTATCCCACTCCTTTTGTGTATTGATTAACACTCACGTAGAGTTTTTCGTTTGTTATTTTATTACCCTCCGATGTGTTGTTTAAATCTCAAATTGACTTTTCCATTTGTAATTATCCCACTCCTTTATTCTGTTGTTTAACTCTCGAGTAGAATTTTACATTTGTTTTTTATCCTACTCCTTATGTGTGTGGTTTAACTCTCAAGTGGAGTTCTTCGTTTGTGATACTCTTACTCCTTCTCTGTATTGTTTAAATCTTAATAGATTTCTTCGCTTGACATTATCCCACCTTTGATGTGTTGTTTATCTCTCGAGTGGTGTTGTTCGCTTGTTGTTTATCCCACTCTTTTGTGTATTGTTTAACACTCAAGTAGAGTTTTTCGCTTGTTATTTTATTACCCTCCGATGTGTTGTTTAAATCTCAAATCGACTTCTCCATTTGTAATTATCCCACTCCTTTATTCAGGTTGTTTAAATCTCGAGTAGAATTTTACATTTATTGTTTATCCTACTCCTTATGTGTGTGGTTTAACTCTCAAGTAGAGTTCCTCGTTTGTGATACTATTACTCCTTATTTGTATTGTTTAAATCTCTAATAGAATTCTTCGCTTGACATTATCCCACCTTTGATGTGTTGTTTATCTCTCAAGTGGTGTTGTTCGCTTTGTTGTTTATCCCACTCTTTTGTGTATTGTTTAACACTCAAGTAGAGTTTTTCGCTTGTTATTTTATTACCCTCCGATGTGTTTTTTAAATCTCAAATTGACTTCTCCATTTGTAATTATCCTACTCCTTTATTGTATTGTTTAACTCTCGAGTAGAATTTTACATTTGTTGTATATCCCACTCCTTATGTGTGTGGTTTAACTCTCAAGTAGAGTTCTTCGTTTGTGATACTCTTACTCCTTCTGTGTATTGTTTAAATCTCGAATAGAATTCTTCGTTTGACATTATCCCACCTTTTGATGTGTTGTTTATCTCTCGAGTGTTGTTCTTTTGTTGTTTATCCCACTCATTTTGTGTATTGTTTAACTCTCAAGTAGAGTTTTTCGTTTGTTATTTTATTACCCCTCCGATGTGTTTTTTAAATCTCAAATTGACTTCTCCATTTGTAATTATCCCACTCCTTTATTGGGTTGTTTAACTCTCGAGTAGAATTTTACATTTGTTGTTTATCCCACTCCTTATGTGTGTGGTTTAACTCTGAAATAGAGTTCTTCGCTTGTCATACTCTTACTCCTTCTGTGTATTGTTTAAATCTCGAATAGAATTCTTTGTTTGACATTATCCCACTCTTTTGATGTGTTGTTTATCTCACAAAGGTGTTGTTCATTTGTTGTTTATCCCACTCCTTTGTGTATTGTTTAACACTCAAGTAGAGTTTTTCGCTTGTTATTTTATTACCCTCCGATGTGTTGTTTAAATCTCAAATCGACTTCTCCATTTGTAATTATCCCACCTTTATTCTGTTGTTTAACTCTCGAGTAGAATTTTACATTTGTTTTTTATCCTACTCTTATGTGTGTGGTTTAACTCTCAAGTGGAGTTCTTCGTTTGTGATACTCTTACCCTTCTTCTGTATTGTTTAAATCTTAATAGACTTTCTTCGCTTGACATTATCCCACCCTTTGATGTGTTGTTTATCTCTCAAGTGGTGTTGTTCGCTTGTTGTTTATCCCACTCTTTGTGTATTGTTTAACACTCAAGTAGAGTTTTTCGCTTGTTATTTTATTACCCTCCGATGTGTTGTTTAAATCTCAAATCGACTTCTCCATTTGTAATTATCCCACCTTTTATTCAGGTTGTTTAACTCTCGATTAGAATTTTACATTTGTTGTTTATCCTACTCCTTATGTGTGTGGTTTAACTCTCAAATAGAGTTCTTCGTTTGTGATACTCTTACTCCTTCTCAGTATTGTTTAAATCTCTAATAGATTTCTTCGCTTGACATTATCCCACCTTTGATGTGTTGTTTATCTCACAGTGGTGTTGTTCGCTTGTTGTTTATCCCACTCCTTTGTGTATTGTTTAACACTCAAGTAGAGTTTTTCGCTTGTTATTTTATTACCCTCCGATGTGTTGTTTAAATCTCAAATCGACTTCTCCATTTGTAATTATCCCACCTTTATTCTGTTGTTTAACTCTCGAGTAGAATTTTACATTTGTTTTTTATCCTACTCCTTATGTGTGTGGTTTAACTCTCAAGTGGAGTTCTTCGTTTGTGATACTCTTACTCCTTCTCTGAATTGTTTAAATCTAATAGACTTCTTCGCTTGACATTATCCCACCTTTGATGTGTTGTTTATCTCTCGAGTGGTGTTGTTCGCTTGTTGTTTATCCCACTCTTTGTGTATTGTTTAACACTCAAGTAGAGTTTTTCGCTTGTTATTTTATTACCCTCCGATGTGTTGTTTAAATCTCAAATCGACTTCTCCATTTGTAATTATCCCACCTTTATTGTGTTGTTTAACTCTCGAGTAGAATTTTACATTTGTTGTTTATCCCACTCCTTATGTGTGTGGTTTAACTCTCAAGTAGAGTTTTTCGTTTGTGATACTCTCACTTCTTCCGTATTGTTTAAATCTCTAATAGATTTCTTCGCTTGACATTATCCCACCTTTGATGTGTTGTTTATCTCACAAAGGTGTTGTTCGCTTGTTGTTTATCCCACTCTTTTGTATTGTTTAACACTCAAGTAGAGTTTTTCGCTTTGTTATTTTATTACCCTCCGATGTGTTGTTTAAATCTCAAATTGACTTCTCCATTTGTAATTATCCCACTCCTTTATTCTGTTGTTTAACTCTCGAGTAGAATTTTACATTTGGTTTTTATCCTACTCCTTATGTGTGTGGTTTAACTCTCAAGTGGAGTTCTTCGTTTGTGATACTCTTATCCCTTCTCTGTATTGTTTAAATCTCGAATAGACTTCTTCGTTTGACAATATTCCACTCCTTTGATGTGTTGTTTATCTCTACAGTGGTGTTTTCATTTGTTGTTTATCCCACTCCTTTTGTGTATTGTTTAACACTCAAGTAGAGTTTTTCGTTTGTTATTTTATTACCCCTCCGATGTGTTGTTTAAATCTCAAATTGACTTCTCCATTTGAAATTATCCCACTCCTTTATTGTGTTGTTTAACTCTCGAGTAGAATTTTACAATTGTTGTTTATCCCACTCCTTATGTGTGTGGTTTAACTCTCAAGTAGAGTTCTTCGTTTGTGATACTCTTACTCTTTGTCTGTATTGTTTAAATCTCGAATAGACTTCTTCGTTTGACATTATTCCACTCCTTTGATGTGTTGTTTATCTCTCGAGTGGTGTTGTTCGCTTGTTGTTTATCCCACTTTTGTGTATTGTTTAACACTCAAGTAGAGTTTTTCGTTTGTTATTTGATTACCCCTCCGATGTGTTGTTTAAATCTCAAATTGACTTCTCCATTTGTAATTATCCCACTCCTTTATTCTGTTGTTTAACTCTCGAGTAGAATTTTACATTTGTTTTTTATCCTACTCCTTATGTGTGTGGTTTAACTCTCAAGTGGAGTTCTTCGTTTGTGATACTCTTACTCCTTCTCTCAATTGTTTAAATCTTAATAGACTTCTTCGCTTGACATTATCCCACTCCTTTGATGTGTTGTTTATCTCTACAGTAGTGTTGTTCGTTTGTTGTTTATCCCACTCCTTTTGTGTATTGTTTAACACTCAAGTAGAGGTTTTCGTTTGTTATTTTATTACCCCTCCGATGTGTTGTTTAAATCTCAAATGGACTTCTCCATTTGTAATTATCCCACTCCTTTATTCTGTTGTTTAACTCTCGAGTAGAATTTTACATTTGTTTTTTATCCTACTCCTTATGTGTGTGGTTTAACTCTCAAGTGGAGTTCTTCGTTTGTGATACTCTTACTCCTTCTCTGTATTGTTTAAATCACGAATAGACTTCTTCGTTTGACAATATCCCACTCCTTTGATGTGTTGTTTATCTCTACAGTGGTGTTGTTCGTTTGTTGTTTATCCCACTCCTTTTGTGTATTGTTTAACACTCAAGTAGAGTTTTTCGTTTGTTATTTGATTACCCCTCCGATGTGTTGTTTAAATCTCAAATTGACTTCTCCATTTGTAATTATCCCACTCCTTTATTCTGTTGTTTAACTCTCGAGTAGAATTTTACATTTGTTTTTTATCCTACTCCTTATGTGTGTGGTTTAACTCTCAAGTGCAGTTCTTCGTTTGTGATACTCTTACTCCTTCTCTGTATTGTTTAAATCACGAATAGACTTCTTCGTTTGACAATATCCCACTCCTTTGATGTGTTGTTTATCTCTACAGTGGTGTTGTTCGTTTGTTGTTTATCCCACTCCTTTTGTGTGTTGTTTCACACTCAAGTAGAGGTTTTCGTTTGTTATTTTATTACCCCTCCGATGTGTTGTTTAAATCTCAAATGGACTTCTCCATTTGTAATTATCCCACTCCTTTATTCTGTTGTTTAACTCTCGAGTAGAATTTTACATTTGTTTTTTATCCTACTCCTTATGTGTGTGGTTTAACTCTCAAGTAGATTTCTTTGTTTGTGATACTCTTACTCCTTCTCTGTATTGTTTAAATCTTAATAGATTTCTTCGCTTGACATTATCCCACCTTTGATGTGTTGTTTATCTCTCGAGTGGCGTTGTTCATTTGTTGTTTATCCCACTCCTTTTGTGTAGTGTTTAACACTCACGTAGAGTTTTTCGTTTGTTATTTTATTACCGCTCCGATGTGTTGTTTAAATCTCAAATTGACTTCTCCATTTGTAATGATCACACTCGTTTATTTTGTTGTTTAACTCTTGAGTAGAATTTTACATTTGTTTTTTATCCTACTCCTTATGTGTGTGGTTTAACTCTCAAGTGGAGTTCTTCGTTTGTGATACTCTTACTCCTTCTCTGTATTGTTTAAATCTTAATAGATTTCTTCGCTTGACATTATCCCACCTTTTGATGTGTTGTTTATCTCTCGAGTGGTGTTGTTCGCTTGTTGTTTATCCCACTCCTTTGTGTATTGTTTAACTCTCAAGTAGAGTTTTTCATTTGTTATTTTATTACCCCTCCGATGTGTTGTTTAAATATCAAATTGACTTCTCCCTCTGTAATCATCCCACTCCTTTATTCTGTTGTTTAACTCTCGAGTAGAATTTTACATTTGTTTTTTATCCTACTCCTTATGTGTGTGGTTTAACTCTCAAGTGGAGTTCTTCGTTTGTGATACTCTTACTCCTTCTCTGTATTGTTTAAATCACGAATAGACTTCTTCGTTTGACAATATCCCACTCCTTTGATGTGTTGTTTATCTCTACAGTGGTGTTGTTCGGTTGTTGTTTATCCCACTTTTGTGTATTGTTTAACACTCAAGTAGAGTTTTTCGTTTGTTATTTGATTACCCCTCCGATGTGTTGTTTAAATCTCAAATTGACTTCTCCATTTGTAATTATCCCACTCCTTTATTCTGTTGTTTAACTCTCGAGTAGAATTTTACATTTGTTGTTTATCCCACTCCTTATGTGTGTGGTTTAACTCTCAAGTGGAGTTCTTCGTTTGTGATACTCTTACTCCTTCTCTGTATTGTTTAAATCTCGAATAGACTTCTTCGTTTGACATTATCCCACTCATTTGATGTGTTGTTTATCTCTCGAGTGGTGTTTTTGTTTGTTGTTTATCCCACTTCTTTTGTGTATTGTTTAACACTCAAGTAGAGTTTTTCGTTTGTTATTTTATTACCCCTCCGATGTGTTGTTTAAATCTCAAATTGACTTCTCCATTTGTAATTATCCCACTCCTTTATTCTGTTGTTTAACTCTCGAGTAGAATTTTACATTTGTTTTTTATCCTACTCCTTATGTGTGTGGTTTAACTCTCAAGTGGAGTTCTTCGTTTGTGATACTCTTACTCCTTATCTGTATTGTTTAAATCTCGAATAGACTTCTTCATTTGACATTATGCCACTCCTTTGATGTGTTGTTTATCTCTCGAGTGGTGTTGTTCGCTTGTTGTTTATCCCACTTTTGTGTATTGTTTAAAACTCAAGTAGAGATTTTCTTGTGTTATTTTATAACCCTTCGATGTGTTGTTTAAATCTCAAATTGACTTCTCCATTTGTAATTATCCCACTCCTTTATTCTGTTGTTTAACTCTCGAGTAGAATTTTACATTTGTTTTTTATCCTACTCCTTATGTGTGTGTTTAACTCTCAAGTGGAGTTCTTCGTTGGTGATACTCTTACTCCTTATCTGTATTGTTTAAATCTCGAATAGATTTCTTCGCTTGACATTATCCCACCTCTTTGATGTGTTGTTTATCTCTCGAGTGTTGTTCGCTTGTTGTTTATCCCACTCCTTTTGTGTATTCTTTAACACTCAAGTAGAGTTTTTCGTTTGTTATTTTATTACCCCTCCGATGTGTTGTTTAAATCTCAAATTGACTTCTCCATTTGTAATTATCCCACTCCTTTATTCTGTTGTTTAACTCTCGAGTACAATTTTACATTTGTTGTTTATCCCACTCCTTATGTGTGTGGTTTAACTCTCAAGTAGAGTTCTTTGTTTGTGATACTCTTACTCCTTCTTTGTATTGTTTAAATCTCGAATAGATTTCTTCGTTTGACATTATCCCACTCCTTTGATGTGTTATTTATCTCTACAGTGGCGTTGTTCATTTGTTGTTTATCCCACTCCTTTTGTGTATTGTTTAACACTCAAGTAGAGTTTTTCGTTTGTTATTTTATTAACCCTCCTATGTGTTTTTTAAATCTCAAATAGAACTCTACATTTGTAATTATCCCACTCCTTTATTCTGTTGTTTAACTCTCGAGTAGAATTTTACATTTGTTTTTTATCCTACTCCTTATGTGTGTGGTTTAACTCTCAAGTGGAGTTCTTCGTTTGTGATACTCTTACTCCTTCTCTGTATTGTTTAAATCACGAATAGACTTCTTCGTTTGACAATATCCCACTCCTTTGATGTGTTGTTTATCTCTACAGTGGTGTTGTTCGTTTGTTGTTTATCCCACTCCTTTTGTGTATTGTTTAACACTCAAGTAGAGTTTTTCGTTTGTTATTTTATTACCCCTCCGATGTGTTGGTTAAATCTCAAATTCACTTCCCCATTTGTAATTATCCCACTCCTTTATTTTGTTGTTTAACTCTCGAGTAGAATTTTACATTTGTTTTTTATCCTACTCCTTATGTGTGTGGTTTAACTCTCAAGTGGAGTTCTTCGTTTGTGATACTCTTACTCCTTCTCTGTATTGTTTAAATCTCGAATAGATTTCTTCGTTTGACATTATCCCACTCCTTTGATGTGTTATTTATCTCTACAGTGGCGTTGTTCATTTGTTGTTTATCCCACTCCTTTTGTGTATTGTTTAACACTCAAGTAGAGTTTTTCGTTTGTTATTTGATTACCCCTCCGATGTGTTGTTTAAATCTCAAATTGACTTCTCCATTTGTAATTATCCCACTCCTTTATTCTGTTGTTTAACTCTCGAGTAGAATTTTACATTTGTTTTTTATCCTACTCCTTATGTGTGTGGTTTAACTCTCAAGTGGAGTTCTTCGTTTGTGATACTCTTACTCCTTCTCTGTATTGTTTAAATCTCGAATAGACTTCTTCGTTTGACATTATCCCACTCCTTTGATGTGTTGTTTATCTCTCGAGTGGTGTTTTCGTTTGTTGTTTATCCCACTCCTTTTGTGTATTGTTTAACACTCAAGTAGAGTTTTTCGTTTGTTATTTTATTACCCCTCCGATGTGTTGTTTAAATCTCAAATTGACTTCTCCATTTGTAATTATCCCACTCCTTTATTCTGTTGTTTAACTCTCGAGTAGAATTTTACATTTGGTTTTTATCCTACTCCTTATGTGTGTGGTTTAACTCTCAAGTGGAGTTCTTCGTTTGTGATACTCTTACTCCTTCTGTGTATTGTTTAAATCTCGAATAGACTTCTTCGTTTGACAATATCCCACTCCTTTGATGTGTTGTTTATCTCTACAGTGGTGTTGTTCGTTTGTTGTTTATCCCACTCCTTTTGTGTATTGTTTAACACTCAAGTAGAGTTTTTCGTTTGTTATTTGATTACCCCTCCGATGTGTTGTTTAAATCTCAAATTGACTTCTCCATTTGTAATTATCCCACTCCTTTATTCTGTTGTTTAACTCTCGAGTAGAATTTTACATTTGTTTTTTATCCTACTCCTTATGTGTGTGGTTTAACTCTCAAGTGGAGTTCTTCGTTTGTGATACTCTTACTCCTTCTCTGTATTGTTTAAATCTTAATAGACTTTCTTCGCTTGACATTATCCCACCCTTTGATGTGTTGTTTATCTCTCGAGTGGTGTTGTTCGTTTGTTGTTTATCCCACTCCTTTTGTGTATTGTTTAACACTCAAGTAGAGGTTTTCATTTGTTATTTTATTACCCCTCCGATGTGTTGTTTAAATCTCAAATCGACTTCTCCATTTGTAATTATCCCACTCCTTTATTCAGGTTGTTTAACTCTCGAGTAGAATTTTACATTTGTTTTTTATCCTACTCCTTATGTGTGTGGTTTAACTCTCAAGTGGAGTTCTTCGTTTGTGATACTCTTACTCCCTTCTCCGTATTGTTTAAATCTCAATAGACTTCTTCGCTTGACATTATCCCACCTTTGATGTGTTGTTTATCTCACAGTGGTGTTGTTCGCTTGTTGTTTATCCCACTTTTGTGTATTGTTTAACACTCAAGTAGAGTTTTTCGCTTGTTATTTTATTACCCTCCGATGTGTTGTTTAAATCTCAAATCGACTTCTCCATTTGTAATTATCCCACTCCTTTATTCAGGTTGTTTAGCTCTCGAGTAGGATTTTACATTTGTTGTTTATCCTACTCCTTATGTGTGTGGTTTAACTCTCAAGTGAGTTCTTCGCTTGTGATACTCTTACTCCTTCTCTGTATTGTTTAAATCTTAATAGATTTCTTCGCTTGACATTATCCCACCTTTGATGTGTTGTTTATCTCTCAAGTGGTGTTGTTCGTTTGTTATTTATCCCATTCCTTTTGTGTATTGTTGAACACTCAATTAGAGTTTTTCGTTTCTTATTTTATTACCCCTCCGATGTGTTGTTTAAATCTCAAATTGACTTCTCCATTTGTAATTATTCCACTCCTTTATTCTGTTGTTTAACTCTCGAGTAGAATTTTACATTTAGTTTTTATCCTACTCCTTATGTGTGTTGTTTAACTCTCAAGTGGAGTTCTTCATTTGTGATACTCTTACTCCTTCTCTGTATTTTTAAATCTCGAATAAACTTCTTCGTTTGACATTATCCCACTCCTTTGATGTGTTGTTTATCTCTACAGTGGTGTTGTTCGTTTGTTGTTTATCCCACTCCTTTTGTGTATTGTTTAACACTCAAGTAGAGTTTTTCGTTTGTTATTTTATTACCCTTCCGATGTGTGGTTTAAATCTCAAATTGACTTCTCCATTTGTAAGTATCCCACTCCTTTACTTTGTTGTTTAACTCTCGAGTAGAATTTTACATTTGTTTTTTATCCAACTCCTTATGTGTGTTGTTTAACTCTCAAGTGGAGATCTTCGTTTATGATACTCTTACTCCTTCTCTGTATTGTTTAAATCTCAAATACATTTCTTCGTTTGACATTATCCCACTCCTTCGATGTGTTGTTTATCTCTCGAGTGGTGTTTTCGTTTGTTGTTTATCCCACTCCTTTTGTGTATTGTTTAACTCTCAAGTAGAGTTTTACGTTAATTATTTTATTACCCCTCCGATATGTTGTTTAAATCTCAAATTGACTTCTCCATTTGTAATCATCCCACTCCTTTATTGTGTTGTTTAACTCACGAGTACAATTTTACATTTGTTGTTTATCCTACTCCTTGTGTGTGTGGTTTAACTCTCAAGTGGAGTTCTTCATTTGTGATACTCTTACTCCTTCTCTGTATTGTTTAAATCTTAATAGACTTCTTCGCTTGACATTATCCCACCTTTGATGTGTTGTTTATCTCTCAGTGGTGTTGTTCATTTGTTGTTTATCCCACTCCTTTTGTGTATTCATTAACACTCAAGTAGTGTTTTTCGTTTGTTATTTTATTACCCTCCGATGTGTTGTTTAAATCTCAAATTGACTTCTCCATTTGTAATTATCCCACTGCTTTATTCTGTTGTTTAACTCTCGAGTAGAATTTTACATTTTTTTTTTATCCTACTCCTTATGTGTTTGGTTTAACTCTCAAGTGGAGTTCTTCGCTTGTGATACTCTTACTCCTTCTCTGTATTGTTTAAATCTTAATAGACTTCTTCGCTTGACATTATCCCACCTTTGATGTGTTGTTTATCTCGAGTGGTGTTGTTCGTTTTGTTGTTTATCCCACTCCTTTTGTGTATTGTTTAACACTCAAGTAGAGTTTTTCGTTTGTTATTTTATTACCCCTCCGATGTGTTGTTTAAATCTCAAATTGACTTCTCCATTTGTAATTATCCCACTCCTTTATTCTGTTGTTTAACTCTCGAGTAGAATTTTACATTTGTTTTTTATCCTACTCCTTATGTGTGTGGTTTAACTCTCAAGTGGAGTTCTTTGTTTGTGATACTCTTACTCCTTCTCTGTATTGTTTAAATCTCGAATAGACTTCTTCGTTTGAGATTATCCCACTCCTTTGATGTGTTGTTTATCTCTCGAGTGGTGTTGTTCGTTTGTTGTTTATCCCACTCCTTTTGTGTATTGTTTAACACTCAAGTAGAGGTTTTCGTTTGTTATTTTATTAACCCTCCGATGTGTTGTTTAAATCTCAAATTGACTTCTCCATTTGTAATTATCCCACTCCTTTATTCTGTTGTTTAACTCTCGAGTAGAATTTTACATTTGTTTTTTATCCTACTCCTTATGTGTGTGGTTTAACTCTCAAGTGGAGTTCTTCGTTTGTGATACTCTTACTCCTTCTGTGTATTGTTTAAATATCGAATAGATTTCTTCGTTTGACATTATCCCACTCCTTTGATGTGTTGTTTATCTCTACAGTGGTGTTGTTCGTTTGTTGTTTATACCACTCCTTTTGTGTATTGTTTAACACTCAAGTAGAGTTTTTCGTTTGTTATTTTATTACCCCTCCGATGTGTTGTTTAAATCTCAAATTGACTTCTCCATTTGTAATTATCCCACTCCTTTATTCTGTTGTTTAACTCTCGAGTAGAATTTTACATTTGTTTTTTATCCTACTCCTTATGTGTGTGGTTTAACTCTCAAGTGGAGTTCTTCGTTTGTGATACTCTTACTCCTTCTCTGTATTGTTTAAATCTCGAATAGACTTCTTCATTTGACATTATCCCACTGCTTTGATGTGTTATTTATCTCTCAAGTGGTTTTTTTCGTTTGTTGTTTATCCCACTCCTTTTGTGTATTGTTTAACTCTCAAGTAGAGTTTTTCGTTTGTTATTTTATTACCCCTCCGATGTGTTGTTTAAATCTCAAATTGACTTCTCCATTTGTAATTATTCCACTCCTTTATTCTGTTGTTTAACTCTCGAGTAGAATTTTACATTTAGTTTTTATCCTACTCCTTATGTGTGTGGTTTAACTCTCAAGTGGAGTTCTTCGTTTGTGATACTCTTACTCCTTCTCTGTATTGTTTAAATCTCGAATAGACTTCTTCGTTTGACATTATCCCACTCCTTTGATGTGTTGTTTATCTCTCGAGTGGTGTTTTCGTTTGTTGTTTATCCCACTCCTTTTGTGTATTGTTTAACACTCAAGTAGAGTTTTTCGTTTGTTATTTTATTACCCCTCCGATGTGTTGTTTAAATCTCAAATTGACTTCTCCATTTGTAATTATCCCACTCCTTTATTCTGTTGTTTAACTCTCGAGTACAATTTTACATTTGTTGTTTATCCCACTCCTTATGTGTGTGGTTTAATTCTCAAGTACAGTTCTTTGTTTGTGATACTCTTACTCCTTCTGTGTGTTGTTTAAATCTCGAATAGATTTCTTCGTTTGACACTATCCCACTCCTTTGATGTGTTGTTTATCTCTACAGTGGTGTTGTTCGTTTGTTGTTTATCCCACTCCTTTTGTGTATTGTTTAACACTCAAGTAGAGTTTTTCGTTTGTTATTTGATTACCCCTCCGATGTGTTGTTTAAATCTCAAATTGACTTCTCCATTTGTAATTATCCCACTCCTTTATTCTGTTGTTTAACTCTCGAGTAGAATTTTACATTTGTTTTTTATCCTACTCCTTATGTGTGTGGTTTAACTCTCAAGTGGAGTTCTTCGTTTGTGATACTCTTACTCCTTCTCTGTATTGTTTAAATCACGAATAGACTTCTTCGTTTGACAATATCCCACTCCTTTGATGTGTTGTTTATCTCTACAGTGGTGTTGTTCGTTTGTTGTTTATCCCACTCCTTTTGTGTATTGTTTAACACTCAAGTAGAGTTTTTCGTTTGTTATTTTATTACCCGTCCGATGTGTTGTTTAAATCTCAAATTGACTTCTCCATTTGTAATCGTCGCACTCCTTTATTCTGTTGTTTAACTCTCGAGTAGAATTTTACATTTGTTTTTTATCCTACTCCTTATGTGTGTGGTTTAACTCTCAAGTGGAGTTCTTCGTTTGTGATACTCTTACTCCTTCTCTGTATTGTTTAAATCACGAATAGACTTCTTCGTTTGACAATATCCCACTCCTTTGATGTGTTGTTTATCTCTACAGTGGTGTTGTTCGTTTGTTGTTTATCCCACTCCTTTTGTGTATTGTTTAACACTCAAGTAGAGTTTTTCGTTTGTTATTTGATTACCCCTCCGATGTGTTGTTTAAATCTCAAATTGACTTCTCCATTTGTAATTATCCCACTCCTTTATTCTGTTGTTTAACTCTCGAGTAGAATTTTACATTTGTTTTTTATCCTACTCCTTATGTGTGTGGTTTAACTCTCAAGTGGAGTTCTTCGTTTGTGATACTCTTACTCCTTCTCTGTATTGTTTAAATCTCGAATAGACTTCTTCGTTTGACATTATCCCACTCCTTTGATGTGTTGTTTATCTCTCGAGTGGTGTTTTCGTTTGTTGTTTATCCCACTCCTTTTGTGTATTGTTTAACACTCAAGTAGAGTTTTTCGTTTGTTATTTGATTACCCCTCCGATGTGTTGTTTAAATCTCAAATTGACTTCTCCATTTGTAATTATCCCACTCCTTTATTCTGTTGTTTAACTCTCGAGTAGAATTTTACATTTGTTTTTTATCCTACTCCTTATGTGTGTGGTTTAACTCTCAAGTAGAGTTCTTCGTTTGTGATACTCTTACTCCTTCTGTGTATTGTTTAAATCTCGTATAGACTTCTTCGTTTGACATTATCCCGCTCCTTTGATGTGTTGTTTATCTCTACAGTGGTGTTGTTTGTTTGTTGTTTATCCCACTCCTTTTGTGTATTGTTTAACACTCAAGTAGAGTTTTTCGTTTGTTATTTTACTACCCCTCCGATGTGTTGTTTAAAACTCAAATTGACTTCTCCATTTGTAACTATCCCACTCCTTTATTGTGTTGTTTAACTCTCGAGTAGAATTTTACATTTGTTTTTTATCCCACTCCATATGTGTGTGGTTTAACTCTCAAGTAGAGTTCTTCGTTTGTGATACTCTTACTCCTTCTGTGTATTGTTAAAATCTCATATAGACTTCTTCGTTAGACATTATCCCACGCCTTTGATGTGTTGTTTATCTCTCGAGTGGTGTTGTTTGTTTGTTGTTTATCCCACTCCTTTTGTGTATTGTTTAACACTCAAGTAGGGTTTTTCGTTTGTTATTTTATTACCCCTCCGATGTGTTGTTTAAATCTCAAATTGACTTCTCCATTTGTAACTATCCCACTCCTTTATTCTGTTGTTTAACTGTCGAGTAGAATTTTACATTTGTTGTTTATCTTACTCATTATGTTTGTGGTTTAACTCTCAAGTAGAGTTCTTCGTTGGTGATACTCTTACTCCTTCTGTGTATTGTTTAAATCTCGAACAGACTTCTTCGTTTGACATTATCCCACTCCTTTGATGTGTTGTTTATCTCTACAGTGGTGTTGTTCGTTTGTTGTTTACCCACTCCTTTTGTGTATTGGTTAACTCTCGAGTAGAATAAATTGAGTTTAGGTTATTCCAGCCTCAACCCAGTCCGACTTCTTCTTTAATCGTGTGCTCGCCTCCCGCTTCTTTCGCCAGATTATTCGTTGATGGATTTGTTAACGGAATTTGGTTTTAAATGATACTTAGCCAAAATATCGTATAACTTGACTACATGTTTTGCTTTCGGGGCATTTAATTTTATAAAATTATGATGTTGTTACGATCTGTTAGATCTCGGATTGAATTTCTTATTGCTTTGTATGGATGCTAATCGCTTTGAGATCCGGATATGATATAGTCCTGAGTAACACCGATTGTTACCGTAATTGCTTCGAGCTCATGTCAGACGCTTAGTGTTTATCGGGTTAGGTGTAGTTAACGTGGTGATGATTTGTTTATGTGCATATTCCAATAGGTTATTGGTTTTGAGTGCTGAATCATAATTGTTGTAGTTCACCTGTGCTAGTGGCCATGTTCAAACCGGATATGTTGTGCCATGATGTTGCTATTGTCCGTTTCGTCTCTTCTTTACCATGCTCTCTTGTTTTATTGCTTCATTGTTGTGTGGTTATGGACGGTCTAATGTTATGGTTCTGATATTGTAATTTTTTGATCGACTATGGAGATAGTAAATGATAAAGATCGAAGCTTTATGTAGTTTCTGTTGGATATTTCGTAGTTTAATTCATGATTGGATTTTTGATTAATGGATAATTTGGATTTGGGATTTTTAATTTTATTAATGATGTATGATTTGTTGCCTAATTGAGGATAAATGAGTGGTTTATTTAGTGTATTTGTTGTTTTGGGTTTTATGGTTTCCTGTGTTAGTAGTTTAATCATTTATTGGTTTTAGAATAAGTACCTAGCTGCCAATTTCCTATTGTTCTTAAGTGCTCCGACTTTCTGATGCTTGTGTATTGTTTTAATCTCAAATCGACTTCTCCATTTGTAATTATCCCACTCCTTTATTGTGCTGTTTAACTCTAGAGTAGAATTTTACATTTGTTGTTTATACCACTCCTTATGTTTGTGGTTTGACTCTCAAGTAGAGTTCTTCGTTTGTGATACTCTTACTCCTTCTCTGTATTGTTTAAATCTCGAATAGACTTCTTCGTTTGACATTATCGCACTCCTTTGATGTGTTGTTTATCTCTCGAGTGGTGTTGTTCGTTTGTTGTTTATCCCACTCCTTTTGTGTATTGTTTAACTCTCTAGTAGAGTTCTTCGTTTGTGATACTCTTACTCCTTTTTTGTATTGTTAAAATCTCAAATTGACTTCTCCATTTGTAATTATCCCACTCCTTTATTGTGCTGTTTAACTCTAGAGTAGAATTTTACATTTGTTGTTTATACCACTCCTTATGTTTGTGGTTTGACTCTCAAGTAGAGTTCTTCGTTTGTGATACTCTTACTCCTTCTCTGTATTGTTTAAATCTCGAATAGACTTCTTCGTTTGACATTATTCCACTCCTTTGATGTGTTGTTTATCTCTCGAGTGGTGTTGTTCATTTGTTGTTTATCCCACTCCTTTTGTGTATTGTTTAACTCTCTTGTAGAGTTCCTCGTTTGTGATACTCTTACTCCTTTTTTGTATTGTTAAAATCTCAAATCGACTTCTCCATTTGTAATTATCCCACTCCTTTATCAGTGCTTAACTCTAGAGTAGAATTTTACATTTGTTGTTTATACCACTCCTTATGTTTGTGGTTTGACTCTCAAGTAGAGTTCTTCGTTTGTGATACTCTTACTCCTTCTCTGTATTGTTTAAATCTCGAATAGACTTCTTCGTTTGACATTATTCCACTCCTTTGATGTGTTGTTTATCTCTCGAGTGGTGTTGTTCATTTGTTGTTTATCCCACTCCTTTTGTGTATTGTTTAACTCTCTAGTAGAGTTCTTCGTTTGTGATACTCTTACTCCTTTTTTGTATTGTTAAAATCTCAAATTGACTTCTCCATTTGTAATTATCCCACTCCTTTGTTATGGTGTTTAACTCTCGAGTTGAATTTTACATTTGTTGTTTATCCCACTCCTTATGTGTGTGGTTTGACTCTCAAGTAGAGTTCTTCGTTTGTGATACTCTTACTCCTTCCGTGTATTGTTTATATCTCGAATAGACTTCTTCGTTTGACATTATTCCACTCCTTTGATGTGTTGTTTATCTCTCGAGTGGTGTTGTTCATTTGTTGTTTATCCCACTCCTTTTGTGTATTGTTTAACTCTCTAGTAGAGTTCTTCGTTTGTGATACTCTTACTCCTTTTTTGTATTGTTAAAATCTCAAATCGACTTCTCCATTTGTAATTATCCCACTCCTTTATTGTGCTGTTTAACTCTAGAGTAGAATTTTACATTTGTTGTTTATACCACTCCTTATGTTTGTGGTTTGACTCTCAAGTAGAGTTCTTCGTTTGTGATACTCTTACTCCTTCCGTGTATTGTTTATATCTCGAATAGACTTCTTCGTTTGACATTATTCCACTCCTTTGATGTGTTGTTTATCTCTCGAGTGGTGTTGTTCATTTGTTGTTTATCCCACTCCTTTTGTGTATTGTTTAACTCTCTAGTAGAGTTCTTCGTTTGTGATACTCTTACTCCTTTTTTGTATTGTTAAAATCTCAAATTGACTTCTCCATTTGTAATTATCCCACTCCTTTGTTATGGTGTTTAACTATCGAGTTGAATTTTACATTTGTTGTTTATCCCACTCCTTATGTGTGTGGTTTGACTCTCAAGTAGAGTTCTTCGTTTGTGATACTCTTACTCCTTCCGTGTATTGCTTA